>JASANZ010002249.1:0-107964 GCA_030849805.1 Sergeia podlipaevii
CCGTATATCAGCGGCCTTCATCGCCTCTGCGCCACTCCAAACGTATCCGTTTACGTTGCTGCTTAGTGCCATCGCACAACACCGGATAGTGCCATTATAGAATAAAATAGCGCTGCTATCGAGTGCCTAGTGATCAGTACGCCTCCTTCAATGAGAAAAAGTGCTGCATAGTCGATGAAAACACTTCCCTTGAACAAGTGCATTTAATGTTGAAGTAGTCAGCGCCCTACACTACACTGGAATGTGCATCATACATTTTTAAAAAAATGCTTCAAAGGTTTTGGAAAGAAAAAAGTTTAGTTATCGCACAAGATAAAGAAAAATATTTGTACCATACACAATAAAGCAATACAAGGGCTGATATTATGTACCCATAGCAATACAGGGGTCCCTCCTGCAGGATCACACCTTCTAGAAGCTATCTTGACAAAAATAGATAGTGCCAACGCTCACTGCTGGTCTAGCTGTCTCGACCTGTTATGCTTGTTGTTTTTAAAAAAGGTAGAGAGAGGATCACAATACAAGCTGTTCATATCGTTACAGCTGAGAGGCCGCTGTCTTTGGAAATACCGCAAACAAAATTAGCAAATAAAAAAAATTGCAAAGTCACTATATATCGGAAATATAGACAGATAAATTAATACTGACAACAAAAAACGCTTCATTTAAACAACGCAGTATAATATGCATCAAAGATATAAATAGATACACTGCTGCTGAACATTCATTACACTTTTTAAAGAATCTTAAGAATAACACCTTTCACAAGTGTCTAATGTCGAATCCTGAAAGAGGAAACGGAAATACCGCAAACGGAATTAGCAAATTAAATTTAAAAAAATGCAAAGTCAGTATATATTGGAAAAGAGGACAAATAAATGAATACTGATAACAAAAAGACGCTTCATTTGAGCAAAGCAGTATAATATGCATCAAAGATATAAATAGACACACTGCTGCTGAACATTCATTACACTTTTTATAGAATCTCAAGAATAACATCTTCCACGAGTGTCTAATGTCGAATCCTGAAAGAGAAAATAGAAAAGTAAGCTAGGTGACTATATAGCCGTTTAATAGCCATCATTGAAAGTAATCTAAAGTGTGTGTAGTAGAGATCGCTTATATTGATCCTCCGGCTGTGTTGAGTACCATGAAATTTTCTGCAACCTACAAGAACTATTCATTGTTTTTTTATGAATCATCTTTTGCAATGTGTAAGATAACTCCCCGCATACATACTTTTGAAGTGAGGTATTGGTTCTTGCCAGGAGGGTTCCTTGAGTAAGACAGTTGAATATACATTTTAAAAAAAAACTAGGTTAAGACTCGCGCTACAGCTTTATCTATATGTATATAAGTACAGAAGCTTTTCGTGCACAGATCTTAAAAAATAACGACAAAATACAATGTCAACGGTATTCTTGACAGCGCATAGCTCCTTAATAAAAAAAATAACACCATTCAGCAATCTTGTTTTCTTCTCTTGTAGCTGCTCCCCTCAAAACAAAAAGAAAAGTACAGTCGCCCTTGTACATTGCAGCGCAGCACGCACCATTACACTCATATTATAATGTTGACTTTAAGCAAGGATTCCCCACACACACTGCGAAATAACACACGACTGTGACTCGTTGATGACGACCACAGCTGCATGTGGCTCCCGGACAGAAACTCCTGGGTCTCACGGCGGGAGTCATCGTTGAACATCATCGGCAAGTACCATTGAGCAAATGGAAGTGCTTCTCTTATACGTCGCTCTTTTTGAGGGCCGGCCATGTGTACCATCATGGGAAACACACGATGCGTGACACCCTCTACAATATCCACGCCATCACGCGGCCTCAGGGACAGAAGCGGCGGGGCAATGTCAATCACGCCACTGCCCCCATGCACGCGGCGCTTGGTAAAACTCGCGGGGCCACCGGACTGCTGGTACACCCTGAGCATGTAGTTTCGATCAATCCAGTAGTAATGCGAGTACTTAACCATTTTGCCCGACTTCTTTCTCACCTCATCATTTCTGGAAGGAAAATCATAGGTGAGTACTCCATTAGTTTTAGCAGCGGGCCATCTTTCGTTGGTCAGCTGATAATGTATCTGCGCTTCTCGAACAAACAGGGCAGCGAACTCCACAAGTTCGTCAAGCTGCATCACCCCCGCTCGCAACCCATTTGATGAACGCATGTCTTGCCACGGTACAGGATCGTCCGCAATCAGCGCGCCACTGTCCATCTCCCAGTACCGGAGTTCCTTGTACAGATGGACCAGAACACTCTGATCGCATATCCATGTGCCACCCATAACAGGAGTGTGTGTCTTCGTGTATTCCACAATGGCTTGGTACACCTCACGCAGTGCCCACACACGCGCAACAACAGTGCCGCTGTTCAAGTAGTGCATACTGTTAAGGTGCGACCTCACTCGTGGCGCCAGCTTCATCCCGCGTTCCTCCGCGTATGTCTTCGACGCATTTATCATGGTGTCAAAATCTACTGCGCAAGAGTTCTGTTCACCAAAGAAGTGTCGAGAATAGCAATTGCTTTCCCCTGAAACCACAAACGGCGCCGACTTGCGTCCCTCGCGCACCGCACGTGGATCCACGCCACGCGGATCGGCAGCCGACTCGGCGATGAAGCGATCAATATATGGGAGCGGGTCCATCCCAGTGAAGAAGGAGTCAGAGTCAGTGAAGATCAGCACATCCTCGTCAGACAGACCCGACTCAACAAGAGTATTAAGCACAATATCAATTTTACTTAAAGGCCGAAAGCCTTGATAATCATACCCAATGACAACTGTCGGTAGCCCGCTCATATACGCAGAGGCAACGTTGATGCACAGCTCATCGGTGATGTGTGTGCTGACAACAGCCGCCATCACACGCACCTCGCCACCCTTGCCATCCGGGCGGCGCAGGTATACCTCCTCCTCATCAACTGGTAAGGGGTTTAGGGATTGGGGTTCGCTGGAAGAGGAAAGCCACCAAAACAACATGACCTGAAGCGCAATAAGCAAACACACGGCAGCGCGCAATGCCCACTTCATGCATTTGGGGAAGCTGCACATAACGTGCCCTCTATTGGTCATGAGCGCGATTGCAGGTCAAAAGGTTCTGCTGTGATAGAGAATTGACACTGAAAGACGCCACGCTGTGCACAGATGAAAGTCCGCTGTGTAGACGCTGGCAAAAGGTGTTTAACTATCAAAAAAAATATTTGTAAGAGAGATAAGGAAGGTATAGCATTGCCACGCGGTACAAATAAAAAAAAAGATATGACAAAAGTAGAGTGGTATACAAGTTTAACAGACAGCTATTGTGCGTCAAGTGACCCTGGATAATGGTCAATTCGATAGTATGTTGCCATCACCACCGAGTAGAAGGACTGCAGCAACCTCTTTAATCTTACGGCATGGGAAGTTCCGTACCGCACTTCCAACATCCACAGTTGTAATGAGTCTCCGGAAGAAGCTTGACATTAGCGTTTGCTATGGGATCACAGCGTATTTATACTTGATACAATGAAAAAAGAAACAAAGAAGAAAGCTGCAAAGTAGTGAAATCCACAACGCAACGTCGAATAACATACGTAGCAGCTCACTACAGCTAGCTAGTACGTGCCAGCTATGAATGAAGCAAGAAAAAAGTCACAATATGTCTGTGCTGAAAATGAAAAAATGGAAAGCCACCAAGCAACATAAGAAAACCTCCTCATCTTTACAGCAAAAGCAATACTACTGTCGCAAAATGACAAAGTCCCATAACACAACTGAAGTCCTAAAAAAAAAAAAAAGGGAAAGCTAAAAAGATATTAAATATCACATTTGATGTCATAAAAAAAAAATGGAAGTATCAGAAATGGAAGGCAGCTAATTTACAAAGCAACCTTGATTAAACATGCGCGCTTACAGAGAATGAATCGTACAAGAACATCAGCAATGAATATACATCCTTACTTCTGGACCATTTTACAAAAGAAAAAATGGGTACGCTCAACAACAGCGAAAAAATCTGTAGATATGCGGGTTAATACAAACAAGTAACTGCCGGCACAACTGGTAAAACCTTTGAAATTAGAAAGAAAAAAGAGTTCAAAAGGATAAGATATAAAGATTGTATATTTTTAAAAAAAATGTTTCCTACATTTTAAAAAAAAACGAAGCGGCAACATAACGTGAGCACCATTGATATTGCATTGTCGCTGTAAAAGCACAGCCAACTCTCTTTACCATAATGGTGCACCTTAAACAGAGCTGCATCAAGCGCATCCCAGCAAGTGATCTTCTTTTTATTTTTTCTCGTAAACACTTAATTTCAGGGCTGCTCTGGCGCGCCAACCACCGTTCCAAATACCTCCTTACTAACAATTGCCTAGAACTCCATATGCGCGAAGACGTGGAGGCCGGTCCCTCAGTCAGAAGGCGGTGCGGGACTCAGGTCAGGTCGGATACTCGATGTGGATCCATATCGCTTTCTGGGCTTCACCTCACCCTTTTCATCCATCCTTGTGTGCAAAGCCGAAGCGAGGAGGGGGTACAGTCTGCTCGAGAGCGGAGACAGCAACGGCTTCTTCATTCTTCTCTGGGAGTCGATGAGGGCCGGAGCAGGTAGCTTGAAGACTTCGGCCAAGTACATGGCGAGCTCCTTGCTGTTGAAGAGTTTGTCTGGCTTTATCTCCTGTAGTTTGTACTTGTTTCGGATAGTTGCTAAAGCTGGGCAGATGAGAAAGTAACTCGATGTTTCCACACACACCTCGTGTGTCGGAACCATGGGTCTCTCTTCACCCTGTACTGGGCATCATTGTGGTACCTCTCTGAGTGTGTTGCGAGGGAGGTACCATTTGCAAATGTCTTGCTGTATTGGGGGCAGAGAATTCTCGTGGAAGGATTCTGAACAGCAACGCGCGCGTCATTCTTTGCAGAGACCGTGCACTACCTCACGTCGGGGTGTTTAGTGCGCATATGGGAGGCAAGACTGGCTGTGGAGGTGTAGGGCTGTTTGCAGAAGCTGCACGGGTGTAAAAAAGCTTTTGCGCAAGGCGCATTGTTTAAGTGACGGCGCTGCCAGTCAGCGCGGAGAGCTGTGGAGCGTTGCAAGTATCCAGTGCGTCCCAAGTCTGTCAGACAAGAGATTACCTCAGGACCTGTATGCCGAAGTCACGAACCTCCAAACGTGCGCGAGGTACATTTGCAGGCTCCTGGCTTCCCCCAGCACGGGGTACTAGTCCCTGATAGCGCGAAGAGGTGGCTCGCATCATCAGGGCGTTAATGAAACGGCAACCACCAGGATATAGTCCCTTAAGCATTAGACGTCCCATTAAAGGTGTAAGATTGGCTACATCCGAATTTGAAACATTTAGCACTTAGCTGTGGTGGGTCGTGTAATTAGGTTGCGCGGTGACTAGGGTTTATTACCTCATTCAGGGAGAAGACCTTTGCTACCATCCGAAATGGAGCTGGCGTTGTACTACGCCAGTGGTAGCACTTGTAAAGCGCCTTGTCCCCCGTTGGCTCGGCTAGTCACGCGAGCATTGGAGAAAACCCAAGCACGACTTCGCGTCAACATGGACCTCACCTTGCTGGGATAGCGGTGAGATATGTTTCTCCGTTTGAGAATTTTCTTTTTTAGTGGGTGCGTTTCTTTTTGTCCGGAACTGAGTCCCACATAACCAGACTCTAGGGTTGGTATGCATAAAGCATTTCCCCCTTTTCTTACCTGCCTGTTGCGGTCAACGCCGTTGTTAAGCCAGATACAAGCGCAAGGGGAGAAAAATGACTGCTAACGATGCAGTGGCTGTATGTTGACCCTGCCTTCATACTGCATTTGCTTTTACAGCTTGCGGTCGCGCACGTAATGCTAGGTTCGTCATAATAGCATACACCACAACCACAGAAATAGCACAATCTGGAATCATTGTTCGAAGCAAAAATGTCGCAGGTTGGCATGAGACATTTAAAATGCCCTCTGCAATATGCAACTGAATTCGCAGTGCTAAGTGTGGCGTGGATGAATAGACGACACGATAATAGTGCGTAGCACCTCATTGATATATATATGCATATCTTTTTCTCTTCTACTTATTTCGGTAATTGATACAAATGCAGAAAGAAAAGAAATACGCAGTTTCTAGCAGCAAAAAATGTCGATTCTATGGTTCATAGTAATTCAAAGGGGGAAAATAGAGCGGTAAGGAGTGAGTAATGAAAAGAGTTATAATTGATGTCATCGTTTTAATGAAGAGCTTTAACTTGCCACTAGTGAAAAAAAAAACTGATTGGGGGCTGATACTCTTTTTACCATTATTATTGCTGAATACAAAGCCCACAGCGGTAGCCTCTTTATCAATAAGTAGCTGACAATGATCTCATCACAACAATTTTCTGGAGCTCACACTCCCCACAATACTGCGAAGCAAATTCACACAAACAAAAGTCATATCAAATATTCACAAACACTTCACATGTCGCAGGAGAAAAACAATGAAAACAGGCGGCCGCTTTTGCCAATACGTACCCCTTTTTGAAGCCAAGGCAGCGTTTAAGTGTTCAAAAAAAAAAAATCTATAATACATAAAGAGGCAAAGAGTTCTACACGAAAGCACGCACTTCAAACTTGCTGGTAAAAGGATGACTATCTCGTGAAGAGATCACTTGAATGGAACTTGGAGCCAAAGCTTCGGCATCCACCAGGTCGCGACATTCTCGAACATCTAAATACTTTAGATGAGAGCATTGCAACAAAACCGCAACCCGCTGAATAGCGCTGCCTGCAGCATCTATTTTCTTTATCAAAGGAGCATACACAAGTGGGCTCAGATCACGTAAGTAAGTACAGCCAGAAACGTCAACTTCTTCAAGAAGTGGGCAAAACGCCAACGCGGAAAGATCAGATACGGAAGTCTTTGATAAGCAAAGGTTGTATAGCTGTTTAGCGCCTCCAAGCGGCGTGAGATCAGAAAAGTGCCTGCAGCCAGACAAACTAAAATTTTTAACTGACTCACACCGTCCAAAATCCTCTAGGTTGTTGATACACGTAAACGCCGCAGTTAGTGTCAAAAGGGATGACGAGTCGCTGAGAGGGCCAAGTTTTGTCAAATAGCTACAGTGCGATACATTTAATTCATTCAAACACAAACAATTGGCGAGTTGATCTACAAGAGCCACACCGCTACTGTAAGCGTTAATACGTTTTAGGCTTAACGCACCCGCAACAGGATTAAGATCTCTCAGTTTTGTGCAACCTGAAACATCAAGATGCTCAAGGTTACGACATGTTGCGAGTGGTTCAACTGAGTCTACTAATGTGTAGCTGACATTCAGTATTCTTAAAGGTAATCTTTTCAGTGGATCCAAATTCGTCAGTCCAGGACAACTCTCAAACGATAGGCTTACAAGAGAGATACAGTGCTCAATGCCGATGATATCACGCAGCGGGGTGAAACTAGCATTCAATGTGCAAAGGGCCGCAACGGCAGATGGATCAAATGCAAGACCTACTAAGGACTTGCAGTAGCTAATGTCCATTGTTTCAAGTACTGGGCACTCCGATAACCCAGATGCATCGGAAATACTGGTCATGCGTGCATCTAGAAGCTTCAAGGAAGGCAACCTCCGTAGTGACCGCAAACTTGTCACACGTAATGTGTGGCACAGACACAGTTCCACCAAAAGTGGGCAACTGCTGAGAACCGCTAGGTCAAGCACGTCTGTTCCACCAATGTCCAGTCTACTAAGTTTTGAAGGGCACTCTAATATGCTAAAAAGTGCTAGTTTTCTGCAATGAGAAGCAACAACAACCTCTAATTTTTTGCATTGATGTAAGGACCCCACACTTGTAATGCCAGTGTGCGACGCATCAAGAACGCGAAGTTGAGATGCCTCAGCAAGGGACGCCACATCTACGATGGAGGAGCATTGTGATATGTTAAGAGTTTCTAAAAGTGTTCCGTAAAACGAGAGTGGAAGCTGTCCAATCTTCAACTTTGACGCCGTTAGTTGCCGGAGGTTTGGTATATCTGCAACGACATTGATATTTTTGAGAAACCGGCACTCTGAAATGTTGAGAACTTTGAGGGTATGACAGAGACAGAGGTCGTCAATAGATGTAACAGGTGTGTTGTGAAGATCTAGGTGTTCCAGATGCTGCGCCAGACTGAGGGGGCGAAGATTTTGAACGCTCTCACACTCAGAAATGTCAAGTGAACGGAGGCAAGAACATGCGGAAACCCATTCTAAGCTTTTTAGTGGGCATTTTGGTAAAGATATTGAATGCAAGTGGCTGCAGTTTGTCAGGAACTGCAACGAGTGCGGGCTAATGATAAAGTTGTTGAGAAACAACTGACCAAGTGACTCGGTGTGGCGGCTTAAAGCTTGCTCAAGGTTCAGGGACTCGCTAGGAAGGTTTACCCATCCAAAGCTTCCAGCGCCAAACATCGTCAGCGCTGTCGCGCGAGGAGCTTGGGACATCACGACATAGCAATCACTAGTTGAACATTCAACGTAAAGCGGGAACAAATGTTTGAGGAGCCACCAGTGTATTACCGCTAATGCATCAGGTTGAGCAACTGCTACAACTCGGCACAGACACATTAATCCTTCTTGATATTGCGAGGCAGGCTGCTGAATCAAGCGGCATTTTACTGATCCTAATACAAATCCTTGCTGTGTGCATTCCGCTGCGAACCTTGACGTCGGGGAAACAAAGGAAAAGGCTGTCGGTAGGAAACTGTCTCTCTCACGCGGTGCGTATTCTGCAATAGGCAAAAAAAGGGAATGCATGTTGTTTGAATTTAAGGGACGGGTAAACTATGCTCTAGATGGAACAGGAATGGAAAATGTTTGGAGAAGAAGTCAGATGAGAAAGTGCATATTATTAGCAAAGGCGCAAATTACCCTTTTTCTATGCGTTGGCGCTGCGCGTTCATTTTCCCGCCGCCATGTCTCTTCATTTAGGCTTCAAAGGTGAGGAACCAAGAATATAGGTTGCCCCAATCCGAACTGGTGACTTGTGCTTTAAGTGAACAATATGGAGCCAAGGGGAAGGCGGGGGGGGGGGGTACAAACTCCACAACGCACAGTTGCGTTCCGTTGAGTTAACTGATCATTCCTACTTGTGCCTTCTCAACGTTTTATTATATGCATATATTTTCTTTTCGTTCTTATTGCTTTGCTTTGATTTTTTTTTGTTGTTGTTGTTCAAGAAGAGGGAAAGCGGAAACTGCGTGCATTACAGTTGCAGCATTTTAGTATTAAATACTTGTGGTATTTTTGTATAATCGAGTGACGTTCAAATGCGTCGGTGGGTACCTCGCTTGAGTATTTTCCCGCCGCAAGGAACGAGGGCAATAATATTACGACCTGAGAGTACAATAGATCCCATTCGCTACCCACTGGGATATGTTCCGTTGGACGGTAGCGAACCTATAGATGCTGTCTACACGTTGATCAAAGGAGGGAACTTTGTTGCTCCTCTTAACAGCATTGAAGCTATTCACAAAGTTTACGTAGGCGCTAGGTCTTTGTGCCAGTCGGAGTATCCAATTATTGCAGCTCAGGATATGGCCACTTTACAGCTACATCAAAAAGAATTAGCGAGTCGCGTTTTAATTCGCCGTGATTTTTGGGCTCTTGATGA
This sequence comes from Sergeia podlipaevii, assembly GCA_030849805.1. NCBI lineage: Eukaryota > Euglenozoa > Kinetoplastea > Trypanosomatida > Trypanosomatidae > Sergeia > Sergeia podlipaevii. The sequence goes on from JASANZ010002249.1 coordinate 9,635, forward strand.
TTTTAATGATCCTGAACTAAACAAAAGTTACGGCATTCAAAATGTGTATTTCGATAATTTCAAATGGTCTCAAGTGCTATGGAAGCGGTTTCAACTCTTTGTAGAAGAATACTTTCCCTGTGCTGATCACACGCATTTATTGTACAGTGAGTACATGAGCCTTATAAAAAGTTTTTCAGTGTTTGAGCAAGGAATTCATGCACATCCACTGCTTCCTCGCAGCATCAAGTTACATCCTCCCTTTGGTGTACCAGTGCCAGCAAAAATTAGCTTGGAGCCGCTTTTGCTATACAAACAGTGGCTCTCAAACTTTCGCTCTCCATTGATGGTGAACAAAGCGCTTGTGGTTAATGCTGGATCAGGATTAGCCGCTTTTACAACAAAGCTCTGCCACGTGCCCATGGTCCGAGGGAGTGATCCTAGACCACGGGCAGTTGCATCTTGCCGCAACGATGCCAAGACTGATAAAAGGCTACAGAATGTTAGTTTTCAAGTCTCAGAAATGCTTATATCCCCTTCCATTGCAGATAAATCAATTTCAACAAATCAAAAATATGATTTGATTGTTTTTTATCCTGACGAAAGCATTATTTCTTTATTTGCCGGCGATGCAATGGAAGGGTTTGCGCCAAGCAGCACAGGGTACATCGGTGATTTTGAGCAGTTTTTTGAACGAGTGGGCAATTTCCTCACCGATTCTGGTGTGATCGCTATTTGCACAACAAATATACATTCGATTCTTAAACCCCATGAGCCCCATCCAGTTGAGTACGAAGTGAAGGTGAACAGGCGTTTTGTCATTTTGGACTACTATGACGCGCCTATCAAGTATCGCTCCGGATTGTTCACGGCGTCGTATACGGCCACAAGCGCTGAGTCTGTGCAATTGAGAAGCAAATTGAGATCTGAATTATGGATCTTGCACAAGATTGAATCTATCACCCACTTTGGTTTTATTCACGGCATTCCTGGTGCGAAACCGCCTGTGTCTGCCCAGCGTTGGAAGAGCAAGAAGGCTGTGATGGAAAGACAGCGACATTTGAAAAATCATGCGGAGCTCATGGGTGTTAGCTGGAGTGAGTACAAGAATCGATTAATCACGATGCTCCAAGAGCAAAGTGATACACCTGAGGATGATGTTGCCGAAGGTGTACGAATGGCTCTTGATCCATCGTATCCTCAAGAGCTGGCGAATCGTGCACGAGCATCAATGGAAGAGCAGCATAGGTTGGAAGAATTATTTAATCGAGAGGCAGCACAGAATTTTTTGGATTTATCACCGCGAGAAGCGTTTGATGCCAAACACTTTTGAGTGCGTCGCGAGACAGTTAGATCAATCATAATTTTTAAATAAATATATATTTATTTATTTATTTAATTGTGTTGCGTTGTTACTTATGCATATACATGCTTTCTGTATTTGCAAATTAGGTGGCACATATGCACACACATCGTTTAAAATCCAGGAGAAGTAGTATATTTTTATTATCTATGTGCAACATCTAGTAAAAATATATTATGCTTTGTTCTCTATATTTCTTTCATAATATTTAGCAGCGCAGTTGCGACGGTGCTCGCTTTTGTGCTTACATGTTTATCTATCACTTTTGAATTTTCTCTCTTTTTTTCGTCTATACATATTAGACTGCATTTGATACTGTTTTAACGCCCCAATTTCATAGTAGTGGTAGTAGTAGTTTGGTGCATAAAAGGCATTTCCTATTGATATGGAAGTTGTTGAAGAGTTTTTGCAGTTGCGAAGAGATGGAAATGGGGAGGAAGCGTACAAGCTTTTAGCGCCTGGTGCGTCGTTGGGCTGCCCATGGGGAGGGATGCATCACGGTGAACGTATTTATGACATTCTTGTTGATGAACGAAGATTTGGCAAGAAGGGCTATCTTGACGCAGTTCCCATTGAAAAAATAACAGAAGGAACATATCAGCGGAAGTTCAAGTGGGATCGTGGAATGTCTGAGCATGGAAATAGTGGATTTTGGTGGTTTGGGTTTAAACCCCTCTGGAGAGAGCTCTACTTTGTTCACGATGGAAAAATCATTCTTGTGACCGCAGATAAACTCCTTAAGGATAGGTCACTGTGGCGGTTACTCGATTTTGCACGTCCCAAGCCTGTATTTATTGATGGTGTTTAGGCATGTTAGAGCATGTGCCATGATTCAGGAGTATATATTTGTATTTGCGTTGGTATGATAAAACCTAAAAAAAAAAAGATTTCTTTGAGGAATCGTGCGGGTAGTATCTTTAGAATAGTAGCATCTAGCATTCTTATCATCCGTTGCTGCATTTTAGTAAAATCTCATTGTGCTATTTGGTTTCTTTTATCATGTGTTTTTTCCCTACGAGTTATCTCATGTTATAGTGACGTCAATGCAAATATTGAATTTGTGTAGAAATTTTAAAAAAATGCACTCATATACAAGATTCACCGTCATGTACACGTTGTGAATGCAGTATATTGTTCTATCGATCTATTGCATAACCTGCAAACTGCCTCAGCTCCTTTATCGCTTTCTCCTATTTTTTTTTTCTTTTCTTGTATCTTGCTGATGTAGTCTAATGGCTTGTGGTGAGAACGTGGGGCATAAGGTATTGTGAATAATAAATTTGCTTTCATGGAACGTAGCCGAAAAAGTTCTGCGAAAGAAAGACTGGTATCAGCGTTAAAGGCGGGCATAGTTGCACTCAGTGTTTCCAATTCCACTGCGCCAGGCGACCTTTTGTGTCGTGATGCAAACGTAAAGTCTGTTGTCGATTTCTTCGGTGCATCAAGCACAAATACTTTACAAATATTTGGAATGCCGGGTACTGGTAAAACAGCCTCTGTGCATTATGCGCTGGCGCATTTTGCGGCTAAAAGCGGCGCAAAGCCTACCGCTGTATTTTTGAACGGATATGTGATTCAGAAGCGCTCTGATATTTATTGGACTCTTAATCAGCATCTTACAAAGGCGCGAGGTGGTGGTGGCGCAAATCTTCCGCCTGAGCAATGTGCGAGCAACATTGACAAGCACTTCGCAACAAAATGGGCTCATCCACCTGCTTTATGCGTTATCATTATTGACGAAGTTGACAAGGTGGTTCAGAAGCATCCTGCAGGACTTCTTCGTATTATGGAGTGGTTAACAAAGCCTAATGCAAACTGCAAGCTTATTACCATATCTAATAGCATGGAGTTACCCGCTGATGCCAAGACGCGTAGTCGTTTCGATAGTACACAGCAAGTGGTTTTTTCTCCATATATCGCATCGGAGCTGAAGGAGATTCTTCTTCATCGTATTAGCCGTATCTCACCAAAGCTTTTTTCTGACCAAGCTGTGAATATCTTGTGCCACCAAACGGCACACCAATGCGGTGACGTGAGATGGCTGTTACAATCTGCGTCTGCTGCTATCTGTGGTGTGCTAATGAAAGTGGAGGAAGGTTTTATCAGTGATGTGCCGGAAACTGGCCTTGTAGCGATTAGAGATATTCATAGCGTTACACAGAGGATCTTTAATGATCGGTTTATGGAGTTTATCAATGCAGTCAAGGCGCCTGCGCTTTTTGTGACCATTGGAGTTATCGCCAAGGAGACCGAGGAGCTTTTTCAGCGTAATGAGTGTGATTCTCGACTGCGGGTAGAAAGAACATTTATTATCACACAGGATAGGCTATTCCGTACACTAGGGGTTTCTAAACAGTTGACGAGAGCCTCTTACTGTGAACTCATTGACACACTTCAGGAGGTTGGGCTTGTAGATTTGTCGATGGGCGAGGACAGAATGCCGGTGCGCCATGCGGCGGGGTTGTTTGAGAGCTCTGAGGATGTCTTTATTTCATTATTGCAGCCTTTTCAAACTGTATTGGATGCGTGTCGCCTCCACAATGAGTTTGGCACTTCCATTGGATCTCAGATATTGTGATTGGTTCTTTAAGACATGTCTCAGCGTCAACTTTTTTTTTTTTGTGCATTTTAGATATGTTATGGCGCACTTGGAGGGACTGTTTGGTTTCCGCAGACTGCCTTAAACGTAGATGTGCTGCAATAGAGTTAATGCTACAATTTTTTCTTTGCTGCTATCCAAATAGTAAACACTTTGACGGTGAACTCTGTTATACTGAAGGTACTCTGGCACTTGTGTATATATGTTTTTCCTTCATCATTTTTTTTTTCTTGAACGTCTGTTTTTCTCTTTTTATGTTTTTGTACATATTTTCAGTATCTACTCTGATTCCTTCTCTTTTTTTGTGTTACAAGAATTTTTCATTGTGTCTTTTGTCAGAAGCTTGCAGGCCCTTGGGATGCCTCTTTCCAACAATAAAGGGCCGACCTCCGGCTTTGCAGCTGCAGCAAAGGTTCTTTTTGAATCTGCTCAAAAAGTTGGAGCCGTTAAACCGTTGGAGAAGAGCAATAGGGAGTATGCACAGCAGCTGAAGAAAATTCAACATCAAAGTAAAAAGCGGGGAGGTTCGCTTGGTGGAGTTTCCTACAAGGTTGCCGAGTTTCTGTCAACACAGCGCACTTTTACTCCTTCGCAAAATCGAGAAACCTACATGACTATTGCGAAGAAAGTACCGCTTATTGATATTCCTGCGCTAAAGAGCACGACGTTCAGTGAAAAGGTCACTGCCAGCTCTGCAAATGATTCGACGCCCGTGCAGCCTGCCGGCGAAAGGAAGAAGACAGAAGCTGTCCCCATTTCGTTTATTGAATCCCCGATAGTTGAAGTCACACCAGTGAGTACAGCATCAAAGGTGAGTAGCGCTGTGGAAAGGCCCACAGCTAGTGCGGCGACTTCAGCTTCACAATTTCCGGATGTTTTGATTACAGATGATGAGCCACTTTTTCAGTTTCGCTCTCCCGAGGCTGCGGGCCCAATGAGTAGTACAGTAGTGACATCGCGCGTAGAGAGTTTTCCTGCACCCACGGCAGCAGCAAAAGCACGACTCAAGCCCATTATCCAAGTTCCAATTCCAAAAGCTCCTCTTGGTGATGCCAACTTTGAAGCGGCGGCCACTGACCAAAAAACTGTAATGGACACCTCCATCTCAGTGGATATGTGGGAGCTGCAACGCGAAAAGGAAATTGCTAGACTGCAGCAAGACCAGGAGGAGGCAGAGGCTCGAAGGCTGGCTGTTTTGCGTGAAGAAGAGCACAAAACCCTTGGCGCGAAGTGGGTGCACACGCGAAGCCGCGTCGCCAACTTCAAGGCAGCAGATTCAGAGGAGGTGCTTATGGTGTGCAGGATTTACAATTCTCAGAGTGCTGGCGAAGCGGCGGCACATCTGAAAGCACTTCTCGAGGTGGGTGCTCGGATTCCGATCCCATTACTAACCTCTGCTGTGTCCTCCACTGCGTGGCAAATTGCATCTGCAGACTCATTTTCTCGCGCCGAGTTAGATGGTCCCTTTTTCGAGCTTCTTGAAAAGCACAAAGTAACTAGTGATGTCGTTGCAAAGGCAACAATGACGCTGCGCTCTGGCGACGAGTTTTTGGAAGCATACCGTAATCTTACGGCAGGTACAAAGAAAATACTTGACGTGAAGTTGGTGAAGCGGGCTGTTTCCTACCTTGTAAGAAGAGGGCAATGGGAGGAGGCAATTGCTCTTGTGGAGCAATCCCATACGTACTCCTCTGACAAAGCGGCGCGACTGGAGTTGGCGCTGCTACGAAGTTCACGTGGACTTGATGACGAAGCAAAGGCGTCTGTGTGCACGTATGTGACTAGCTCTCTCACAAACTCGGGACGCCTAGGAAAAGAGGCAAAATTGGCATTGGCTTCCTCCGAAACGGGACGCAACAGGGTGAACTCGCTCATTCAGCTCTCTCTCTCGTCAGATGTCGACGAAGCAGTGTATGCCGAGTTGATTTTACGTAACCCTAGTGATGCTGTTCCCGAGCTACTGGCTGAGATGGAGAAACGTGGGTTAAATAAGGAGGATCCGGCGGTACTGGGTGCTCTAGCGATGAAGTCTTTGGGTTCAGAGTCGCCATTGGCTGTCTTCAAGGAGATTGAGCAGCAAATTCAGATGATTGGATTGCGACAAATGCATGTGTACGCTGCTGTGCGGGCAGTGAAGAAAAATCCTTCTAAAGAGGGTCTCACATTGGCGGCAAATTTTGTCAAAGAAGCTCATACTACTAATCAATTGTGGGCTACGCGGAATCTTCTTCCTCGTATGTATGAGAAGGGTATGTTTTCAGAAATTGTAGCCCTTTCGGACGCGCTCGCGACGCGCCTACCTGTGAAAGTATTACTTCCTAAAGCCGTGGCATTTATTAATGAAGCACTGGTGCAGCTTGGGAGAGAGCCACTTAGTTCTTTAACTGTGAAGGATATTGACTACGTAGCTACAGAAGAAGCAGAGAATGTGAATGGTAGCAGCGCTTCAAGCCACCCTATTGCCAACGTGTCACGTGAAGACATTGCGGCTATCACGGAGAAGATGCTGATTATTGCAAAGGAGAAGCAGTGGGAAAAAGCGTTAGAAATGCTTGACTCTGTTCGCACCGGGAATGCAGATAATGCTGCAGCGGTCACGCTCATTTATAATTGTGCACTTAACGCAGCAGTAGACACACCAGATATAGTTCAACGTGTTTATTCTATGATGCAGGAACGTAGCGTTGCGATCAACTCTACTTCAGTTAACACAGTTCTAAGCAGCTATAGTCGCGCCAACTTGTGGAAGGAAGCTGTTGAGCTTTTTGATTCCACAGCTTCAGGGATGCGAGACAACAACACCTATCTTGTTCAGCTGTCTTTGCTTGGGAAGCAGAATCTTTGGATGGAAGCAGTGTCGGTCTATGCGGATATGCGAAAGGCTATGAGCAAGCCGCCAACGTCAATGTTTTCGCTGGCCATTGGTGCAACGGCTAGTCATAGCTGGAGTGCGACGCTATCCATGTTTCAGGATATGTTGAAGCTTCATGGCGCCAGTGTGAAAGAAAATGTCGTGAATCAGGTGGTGCGATGTCTGGAACAGAACAACCGCACTGCCGAATTAGTGAAGTTAGAGAAGGATTTGGAGAAGCGTAAAAAGAGGAAGTAGTAGTCACAGAATTGATTTTTGTTTTTTTTATGGAGGGTTCCTATTGCTTTTTTTTATCTTTCCAAATGATATCATATATCGCTCACAGAACAGTATTTTGTTGATGGCGTATGCTTTAGTTTGAGAGTGTGGGATAGGAGGGAGGACAGGAGAGAAATTGAGAAAGAGACGGTTTATTGCTAATGTTTCTCTTCTTTTTTTTTCCCTTTTGTAAGTGCACTTCATTACCGTATTGGGATAAATATGATCTTACTATGCTTTTATCTGTCCTGTCTTTAACTACGCTTCCACGTCAAGGCTCTTTTTTTTTTTTCGCATTTGCGACATTGCTTTTGTTTGCTAGCATTGCCTCGTTTACGTTTCCTCCTTCTTCCTACACTCTTTTTATAAAAAGTATTTTGGTACGAAGAGTTTTTTTTTGTTTGTGCATTGCTGCCATCATTGTTTGCTTGAGCGCAGTTAATTAGAGTAGACTACTTTTAAATAAAAGCCCCTTTTGTCAGCTTAACAAGGTAGCGGTAGCTTGAAGGAGTGAAGGCGCAAGCGGAGCAGTAGTGGTAGGCAGTCTATACAGAAGATGCCACCTTCCGCGAAACGAAGGGGGAAGAAGAAGCGAGTGCTTGACCCCATTGCTCTCGAGCGTGCGCGTATAGAAGAAGCGGAGAAGCGGCGTCGTCAGCTTGCCATGCTGCAAGCGCGGCTGCAGGAGATTCTTGCGGAGGAAAAAGCAATGTCTTCGGTAGCTATCAAGGCAATCGAGGCCAGATGGATTACTTTTCTCCGCGAATGCAAGCAGAAGGAGCTGATAGCCGAAATCGAGGTTTTGCGACGTGGTTTCGAGTCTAATTTAGATAGGAAGAATGCTGTTATCTCTATGCTGCTTTCCGATTTGGACGAAGCCGAGGAACAGTACAGGCACGCCTTTCGCGCTCATGTGGATGTTGTGGATTCTTTGATTGAACTGCAAAACCGCCACACCCAGGAGCTTGAGAGTGAGTTTGAAACTGATCTCTTAGAGATGAAGGCGGACTATGAAATGGAGCGCGCAGAACTGGAGCGCAACCACCTCATCGAGATGGAGGATCTTCGTCTGATTCTTCAAAACATGGCCGCTGAAGCGGAAACGCTAGAGAAGAAGTTGCAGGAGGAAATTTCAGAGCAACACGAAACTGCCATCGAAAAGATGGACGAAGAAAAAAAGCAGATGCAGGCGGACCTGTTGCGAACAAGCGAGGCTGTGCGCTCTGAGCTTGATACCCGCTACAAGGAGTTCATGGCTACAGCGCAGGTGAATATGAAGGACTACATGGACAAATCAAAAGAGGACCAGGAAACAACCGAGCGAATTGCTCTGCAGCTGAAGAAAATTGACAAGCTACAGGAGAGTGTCACCTCCTGGAGAACAAATATCGCACGCAATGCCAAAGAATGGGAGCAACGCAACAGAGCCATTCAGGCTGAGCGAGACGCCACACTCAAACACCTACAGAATCTCAAGAACAAGATGCAGATATGGAGACGAAAACAAGCATCAGACCTGGCCGATCTTGTGAAAGATGCAAAGAGCGCAGAAGATACTTTAGAGAAAACAGCGAAGAAGGCGGAGCGCATTCTGCGGCTTGTGGAGCTGTGCAAGCCACTTGAGACGGAGCGAGAGCAGGTGCTTTCGTATGAGGCCCACACCACCCCTAGGGAGGTTGAGCAAGATGTGAGGCGTCGCGTTGCTGCCACGGAGCCAGGCGCTTTGGAGTTGGATAGTGAAGTTGCCAATGGCCTTGCGGCGACTGCCGAATGGCAACTCTTGGAGCGTTTTTGGACGAAACACAATAAGGTGATGCTGGACAATGCAGCAATTGCTCAGGAACGGCACCACCTTGCGCAGGAGAACCAGCAACTTCAGGGCGTTTTGAAACAGTACCTCGATGATGTGTCTGTTAACGATAGTGTTATGCGCAGCAACAACGCGTTGCTGCTCACGAGAAATGTGCCAAACGTTGTTCAGTACGCGACTAGCAGAGGGGCCGATAGCGGACGTGCCTTTACCACTGTGGTTGAGGGAAATAAGTTTGTGACGGATGTGTCGCGACAGATGATTCAACGATAGTTCTTTCTTCTTCTTTTTTCTTCTGCTTAGAGCTATGGCAGATTAATGTTCCATTTGCCATTTTTTTTGTGGGCATTTTATCTTTTATGTACTTTATGTTTGCCGGTTCGTGGATGCTCTAGAGCATTTGCTGTAAATGACTGCAGCACTGGAAAAGCAGTGCGTACACAGCACATGTCGTGAAGCAGCAGAGAAAAAAAAAATGAGTAGAGAGCGCAGGCTTTGAAGGCTAGAGCAGATGTCGCGCTAGTTGTGATATTGCGTGTTACTGGCTGTACCCCCTTTTTCGCCTTTTCCTTCACTTGGTGCTATTCGGCACTTGTGCTTTCTACATTTTTTTTACATGTATATCATTTCTTTAAAAAATGTTTCAATATTTCGCTTTGAGAGAAAAAAATAGATGTACTGATTACGTCTACAGTGAACTGTGCAACGCACTTATTTTGCGGATTTAATGGAATTGAGAACAACCTCTCTACAACAAAGCAATGATTTTTTCCTGTACCTCCATCTTTTTTTTTCACTAGGATTCACTATAGTCGCCACTTGTTGCAGAAAGGAAGTATTGGCTTGCGCAAGCAACTGTTTTTTTTTTATATAATTATTTATTACATTGTTAGACTAATATTATTATTATTATTATTATTATTTTGAGTGAAGAAATGTTGAGGCGTTTGCTTCACGGACATGTAGCAGCGTGCGCTGCTTCTATCCGTCACACGTCAGAAGAGCCGAACACCCCTGAGGCTATTCGTGAACTTATACAAAACGCAGAGAACGAGCGGGAGCAGCGCGAACGCGTTGTGGATACTCGCAAGGTCGTGTTTTCTAGTGCCTCGAGCGCAGATCATCGTCCTCGCATCGCTGCCGCGGAGGCGTTTGACGTTGCTGCCGCAGCGCTTCCCCATCCACCAAACTTCTGTTACATGAATGTTTCGTTAGACTATGCTGCCATGATTGATGCACCAGAGGTGGTGTGGTTTAACATGTGTCGGGCAAACGGTGTAACCCCTTCCACTGTGAAGTCCCAAATGCTGCACATGGTTGGAGGGACTGTGTGCCACCAACGTCTTGGCGGCGGGTACATTCAAGTGGTGTTGGGTACCATTCCAGACCTGGAGAGTGACGCCTTTACATTTGATACCGTCCCTGAATCAGCTGAAATTCATGACAAGGGAAGGCTCTCACCCGTGGTGTGCTTTGCGTCACTTGACACCAAGCTCTCTCTGCAATATGAGCGAGTTCTCTCTGGTCACCTGAATACATTGCATAAGCGTCTCGGCAAAGATTGCCCTCTTGTCGGTGGGTTGTATCCATCTGTGAATAGCAACAGCGAGAGGGAAAAGACAAGTGAGCTGGATGATTCTATTTTCTTTGTAAATGACCGCGTTTACAAGGGGAGCGCTGCGGCAGTATTGCTCCGCAGCAACTCATTGAAGGCTCGATCTTTTAGCGTTGTGCCGTCGATTTCTGTTGGCACCGTCAAGGCCGGCGGCGTCTCATCGTCTGATGGCATCTATACAATAAGGACTTTGGATGCCAAGCAAGCAACTGCTGTAATCAAAGACATTTACATGTCTGATGACCTCCGAGATAAGCTTTCAAAGGTTTTTATTGGCATTAGGAGTGGCGATGTCCATGTACCGATTTCGTTCATCGGAGATCCTGCGAATGAATGCATCATGCTTTCCTGCCCTGATGGCCTCGCTCTAAAGGACGGCGACATGATTGACTTACTTGTAGACGATGCCGAACTTGACACGGAGGCGGCGGCTAGTCTTCTTATTGCAATGGAGAAGGAGGTTGCACCGCTATCTGTGGAAAAGGACATTACTGTCGCACGCGAGGCTCGAAAGAGCGTGGTGGCTTCCAATGTGGCGGCATTTCACTTTTCACAGGGCGGCCTCAACGTAGTCGGGAGACCAGATACCCCAGTTATCAACCTTGGCAACTCAAATATGATGTTTGCGCCTAGTATTCTTCAGCGATGTGTTGGTCGCACTTGTGCCAACTCTGGCATCTTCTGTTCGGGGCAAGTTGCTACTGTTGCGAACACAACTGGCATTTTTGCGCGGTCAAGCACTTACTGCTTTCTTGAAGGTCTTTCGTAGTGATCTTTAACTACTATTTTGTGTTTTTGGTACGTGTTTTTGAAGCTCCGCTCTGTGACATTGCTTTCTTTACTTGCGTACATGCGAAGGCCAGACTGTTCTTTTATTTAACTAATTTATAAACGTTGACCTGGAGACAAAAGAAGCCTTTCTTTTTGTCGTTGCTTTTGTCTTTTCTTTTGGAAGTGCGTTCCATTCATTGCCGCCGCTTTGCTTCATTTGCGAACCACGATGTTATCATCTTTGCTGGTTCCGTATTATCTTTTCTACTTCTCATTTCCACCTTTTTGCTTTAACTGCGATTTTTTTTCCTTTTTTACGTATTGGGACAGATAGAAGCTTGATCCCATGGAGTGCTCGTTGACTCCAACAGCGACCTTACTCATCAATGATGTCTGGTCTCCAACAGAGCTTTTAGGTTTAACGCCAGATGTTGACATTTTACTTCCCGCGGCGCCCCGTGTGACAGTGGGCGAGAAGCGCCCTCTCCCACTCCGCGCTTCGGTGATTAGCGCTTCATTTGAGCGTCTGCATGCGCTGTGGAATCCTTTGAGCGACACAAACACGATACTAGCGTCTTCAGGTGATTCCATTTCAAAAACATGCATTTCTAGTGCAGCACTGTCGGTCTGCCGCGCAACTACAGAGACAGGCTGTGATAAGGCTAGTTTTTCTCGGGAAGCTACGGAATTTCGTTTTGTTTGCTCAGTGCCAGGCGTTTGCAGCTTTCAAGTCAGTCGCTCTACTGAGATGCTCACGACTTTTATTGATGCGCTGCACTACAGCTTTCCGCACTTGCTCCTTTGTAAAGATTCTACAGTGGAAGTGGATAATGTGGCATACTTGCTATGTGAGTTCATTTCTGTGCACGCGGCTGACTTGGAGGGCTACTTTCCGATGCTCTTTTTTCTTTTTGAAACACAAGAGAGAGCTGCTGCTAAATTCTTTTCAAACCTTTCTGGCGAGCTGAGGATGCGTTCATCTACAGAGAAGGCTGCGCTGAAAAGCTTAGTTCCCAAGACATCGACAACGTGGTTTGGACGTAAACCATCCCCTAAGCGCAATCCTGATGAAGCGGAAGAAGATCCTCTCGTGAACATAGTTGCCATTATGAGTACTCACTTCCAGGATCTTCCCACTGGGTTCAAAGAGGCGTTTTTTCTTATGCTGGCAAAGAAGATGCAGACGGAGACACTCTGTGAACGTCTCACCCACCTGGTAGCAGCGATGAGAGGGGAGTTAGCGGCGGAAAGTCTTTTTACCGATCAACTTGATCTGGTTCAGCCCTATTTTGACGCTGCAACTCAAACGTCAGCATTTTCTTTGCAGTGTGCAGTCGCTACTAAAGAGCTTGGGAAAGCTATGGGTAAGTTATCTTGTGCTGCAACGCTCGCTGTACTCGAGATAGTGGAGAATACTGTCACGCGTCTGCGGCTGCGTGTTGAGGCTTGGCACCAGTATTTTTTGCAGTATCTTTCCACGAAAGAGTCTGCCCTCGAGAGTGGTCCCCTGACTCGCCAGGAGAAGGCATTGCCAAAGGGGTGTGCGGCCGCGTCTGATGCAGCACTACTCGCGTCTGCCTTCTTTGTAGTGCAGCACATGGAGGCGGACGCTTTAATGTGGGAAGGCAGATTTCGAGATGAAATTAAAGATGTTAAGCGGCAAGTTATTCGTGATGAGAAACTGCTATTTTGTCATCTTTACACTTCAATTTTCTCAGTTTGTGATACACGTTCATCTATCTCGTTAGACGCTGAAGCTGGACTATCTGGTGCTGAGTCGTAGCCAGCCGCTATTGCTTGTCCTCATTTTAGGACAAATTGTTTTATTACCAGACGGTAGGATGTGGTTTTCAACTTGTTGTTTTCTATGTAGTGTGTCGACAGGGGGTTCATGCTTTATTGCAAGATTTGAAAGTTGCATTCTCTCTCCCTCTTTTTGGTTTCAAAGCTCATTGCTTTTCATAGAGGGAGAAAATTATTCCAAACAGGTGATATCGTTGCTTATAAATACCTTTTTTTTCAGTACTCTGCTCTAGCGGCAATCTTTTATTATAGAATTACGAGGAACCTTTTTGTTCTCATTGTTGCGATGCACTACTTGACTATTGGTGCGTGCATTGTCACAGTGGTTATGCTGGCTAGGTATATGTGTATTGCTCAGTTACTTGTGTGAGCCACTGCATATTTTGTGTATATTAATAGGGAAATATGTCCCAATCCCTCTTCTTTTCTCTTTCCCCCTTTTCTAATGCTTAAAATTTTTTTCGTACATGTTTGTCAGTAGAGTAGGTTTTCTCAACCGCCAACTAAAAAAGAAAAAAACATAATTCGTAGTTTTACATATTTGATGGTGCATGGAAAGCTCTGACTCTACATCAATGTCTTCAGCAAGGTCTGATGCTGGAGAGGTTGCTTTTCATCATGCAATCTCCCAACCAGAGAGTACTTTGAGGGCAACTAGATCATTGTTGAAAGCTCTTCGAGATGGTGATTTAGAGCAGGTGCGCAGCAGTATAGTTGACGGAGCTAAAATAGACGCAATATGTGACGATGGGTCTGGTCAAAGTGTGTTGCATTTAGCGGCGTTGCACAGCTCACCCGAGTTTTTAATTGAGGTGCTTCAGAGAGACCAAAAACCGCCTTTTACAGTTGATGCGCGTGGAGATTCTCCCTTGCATGTGTCTTCCTATTGCACGCGCTCGTCATTGGCGGTTCTTTTGCTTGTTTCCATATACGGCGCGTTTTGTGCCGCAGACAGAGATGGGAATACCTTTTTACATCTTTTGATGATGAACACAGATATTGGTGCACATCAGCTTGTCGAGCTGGTTACATGGCTGCTTACCTTTGACGGTGTCCGGACCGTGTTGAATCACACAAACTACCAGAACAAAACTGTGTATGAAGTCGCCTCTATTTACCAAAGCCGAAACAATCAGTTACTCAGAATTTTACTGTGTGAAGGGGCTAGCAGCGGAATACGAATAAACGAAAATCACATTTTTTTACTAGCCTCTGAGGAGGGGCACGTGAGGGACGGCGTACTTGCTGCTGAGTCAGTTGCCTATGAGACCCTTGTAGCTTCTCACCTGAAGCACATTGCACTGATACGTAAACACACACTCAAACGCGAGAAGTTGTGCAGCAAAGAGGAGAGTAAGAGACTTCGTATTGTCACCGACGAGGAGCACACTCGTGCGGCGGTGGCAGATAAGAGCAATTCTCATTTTTTTCGTGCAGAAAGGCGACAACGGCGACGCCTCGAGGCATCCGCCGTAGCCTTTATTCAACGTATAGGACGAGGGATGCTGGCCCGCAGACTAATTGCTAGTTTGCTTTGTAGTGTTACTGCCACAGTGATGGGCGACCCACTGTCGGCTGCCAGCGTAGTGGAGGAGCTGCTGCAATATCCTGCGGAGTCGGCTGAGTTGCCTGCAGCTGCGTCGCCCCTGGCGGGCGAGAACGGTACGTTAGTCTCTACTAGTCTATGTGTATCTGACAAAGGGACGGTTGTTGCGACCAGAATGACTAGAGCGGCAGCCGCGCAGGTGATATGTAGGGTGTATGTAGGGTACTGCGAACGACGGAGAGCCCGTGCGGCTGCTGAGCGGAAGTTGGCCGATGCTGAAAGCTACGATCGCGCGGTACGGCGTTGCCAGGCAAGTGCACGGGGATGGGCAGTGCGCTGTCATATACGGAATCTTGGCAAGTGTGCAAGTGCGATTCAATGCTGGTGGCGTGCGTGGCTGGCAGTGAGGCAGGCCAGGGACCGCGCTGTAACGGTGCTTGCGAGTGAATTGAGTCGTTTCTATGGTGCCCAGCAGCGCTGGCTGTTTATTACGACTGGGACAGAGTTAGTGCACCAAGAGAGAATACGCGGCATTACGCGCGCAGTGACACAGCTTGTGTGGCGAGAAAATTTCTGCAGCGCTTTCAGGAATATTGTTTTTTTGAGTCGGCGACGCAACCCCGCACCTGCACCGCGCATTACTCGTTTTCAGCGCTGGAAGGCACTGACGCTTAAGCATGAGCGGTACCTTCTTCTTGCCCAGTTTCTTGTGAGCCTGTTTCTGCTAATTTACATGGGCTGTATTCCACGCACTGAAAAGACGCGTAAGCACAACGATGTGGATATTGCTTTCATATGCGTGCAGCTGGTTATGTCCTTTTTCTTGCCCATCAGGTGGTGGCGTGTGGTTGATATTGCCGTGATTGTTTGCGCGCTTGTTTGCGCTGCTGCACGGGCGTATGGGGGTGCGTTGACCATCACACTTCTTACTCTTAAGCTTCCTTTTGTGGTGCGTGGTTTTGTTCCCGAGCACTCGGGTACTCGCACGTACTGCCGCATGCTGGTACACTCCGTGTTCTATCTTGTTCTCTTTGGGCCCGTTGCAGTTGCTGGCGTTGGCGCCACAGTGCGCGGCAGTGCAATATCGTCACTGCTTCTGACGCCGTACGGCAACTGGGGCAGGGTGTTTCTCTACATGTGGAGCACCGTGTCTCCACAGTATGCCTTGTATCTCGTATATCCAGAAGGTACCCCATGGCGACTCTCTAGCGTAGGCGTGTTCTCCAACGTGGCTGGCCATGCTCAGTTCTTCCCAGCCGGAGAGGCAGGGAAAGAGTTTGTGCGTGTGATGCTCCCGCCGGTTCAGCTTTTTGTATTTAACATTGTTCTGCTACTCTATACGTGGTCTGCCATTTTTGTGGGTACCAATGGCGCTATTCGCAAGCACTATGACATTAGTGATGAAACCAAGTTAAAGAAGAACAAGCACCGCTTTCGCAATGCAGGTAAGATGGAACTACTGGATGCTCACCGAGCAGCGAATATCGAGGCCCTCGGTCAGCAAGTTGATGGTGTCATGTGGGAGGCTGACATTCGCGCCGCAAAGGAGGCCATTGATGCCTCCCACTACGACCACAACACAGATGGTACAGTTCACCGTTTTGTGCGCCGTGTGCAGGATTCTGTTGCTCAGGGCAACGTTACCTTGGAGGCAGGATGGCGCGGCCGCCATTTGCTCCCGTTGCAGCAGCAGCAGCAGCAGCAGCAGGGTAAGACGGTTAGTGTGGATCATGACAAGTGGGATTGCCGTAATGAGGACCCACAATCTCGTGGAAAGTACGATGTGGACGTGATTGAAACCGCGCTTGGGATGGCGGTACGGAAGGGTGCAATGGAGAGGTTTGTCGAGCGGCAGTGGACTGGACAGATCTTTCAGCGAGAATCTACGTTTGTGCTCGTGGGGATGCTGGTGATGGCGGCGGTGAAGCCCAATCTTTTTGTGATGGAGGCTATTTTTAGCTGTGTTTTTGTTGTCGAGTTACTGCTTTCACTTTATTTTCTGAAGTTGGACGCTATCTTTTCTCACTTCGTCTGTCTTATTGTGCGTGTCTTCTGTTGCATTGTCGGCTTCATTCCCTCTGCAGTGCCTTTTGTTGCGTTTCGCGGTCTTCGTCTATTGGAAGGGTGGTCGACTATTTATGTTTTACCTGGCATGGTTCGCTGGGGTATCATGTACAGCTTCATTACATTCCTCACACTATGGATGATAGCGTTCGTGGCGGCCCTTCAGTTTGACAAAGAGAACACAACGGATGCTGTACTGTGCCGTGGACGGGCGAACTGCCTCGCCATCTCAATTCGTGATATGGTTCTCCCTGCTTGGACACCAGAGCACTTCGCTCCCGGTCGTGAGGCTCCTCTTATGGCAATGGTGGTTGTGTGCTTCCAGCTCTTTTTTATCCCGTTTTTCCTGAGTATTGCGCTTCACCCTCTTCTTCAGCTATCCAACTTTATTGGCCGTTTTTTGCGTCTGGTGGTACAGAGCTTGCACAAGGATGTTCTTGATTATGTTGATAATTACTTGGAAGGGAACTCGTGGTACTCTCGCTGGGAGCTGAAGACAGACATGCCAGTCAGTGTGATCACTAAGATGAAGATGTGGGTGTACGATTCACACCGTCGCAAGGTAACGGTTAGACACAATATGCAGCGCACCAACCTTTGGAGCTCAGAGTCCTCTCTAGACAGCTTTGTGTGTCGGCAGGCAACATTTGTAGACCCCTATGCATGCCACACTGAAAAGTTGGAGACAGTCGAGGAGAAGCAGCTCACCGAGATCATTTGTCGAAGTGAATTCGCATCGTTCCAAGAAAACGAAAGGGCGGATGCTGAAGGCAATCGCAATCAACGCATTACTGTATTTATAAGTATCACACGCATGCCGCTCCTGCACTACATCAACGCCATTCTCGTACACACTTCTATTGCTTTTTTGTGGGTTCCTGGCACCACAGCAATACGAAGCAGCGCAACGTTGATTGTTGCGAACGTGATTCACTTGCTGAGTATTATTAGCGCCATTGTCGTGATTCCACGTGACCTTACAGCTGTCGTGAGCGTAGTTGCTAATTGCTCACTTTTTGTTGCTGTTGTTATCTCTTTTTTGCCCACCACGCGCTTCATGGTTTACTACAGCCTTCGCTTTATTTCTTTGATACGGCTTTGCCAGCTTCAAATTTATCCATATCGCAAGATTAGGCGCTTTGTGAAAACATACATTTATTCTGGGATTAAAATATTGTTTCCCATTATTGTCACTGGTGCCTTGACGTTTATTGCGGAACTTTTGCGAGCGCAGATTTACATGGTCCGCAACTCCTCAGCGAGTGGCAATGGCGGCAACAGCACTGCAGGGATCAACAGCACTACCACAAGCACATCAACGACGACCACGCTTTCGCCTGTTGCTAGCATGACATATCCTGAGAGGCTTGCCGCTGTTCCCCGGCGTCATGCGTCTCGGCCGAACGTAGCAGAAACGGCAGAACTGTTTGCGTATTACTTCTCAGAGGATGCGTACATCCTGTATTCAATATTCAGTTTCTGGATGCTACCTGCGCTCTGCATTTCAACCGCGCTGTTATATTTGTATTGGTCAGGGGCCAATCTACGCGATACCAACCAGCTGCTGATCAACATTGTGCCATTACTGGAGGATCCTATCACTGTGGCGGGGTTTCCGCTTGCCAAGACGCATTATCGGTGGGCTGCGAACGTGGTGCTCATTATTAGTCTCGTTTTTGGGTGCATTTTTAGTCCGTCGACAACGGTAACTTCCAAAGATTCACATCTCTTCTTTGGCTTTGAGATTGGCTTCACTGTGTGTGGGCTCGTGGAGGCGATTTTTTCTACCGCCTACTCAGTCCACCGGTGCGGCCGGACGTGGGCGGTGTGCGAGGCCGCGCAGCTTGACAAGCGGTACTGGCACATGTTAGTTGGCGATAGCTTTCTGTTTGTGGCGGAGGTGGTGGAGCTTCTATACTACGCAATCGCGGTGCCGTTGAGCGCCACACTGTTGAACGACGGGGACAACTGCATCATTTCGCCCAATGAATACGCCACGTATTTTATTACTTTGCGTTTTGTGTTTCTTCTACGACTACTTCCCCGACAGTACCTTCTCTCGTTCATGAAGGACGCAGGTCTTTTTGCCTTCGCCGCCATCAGCATGGTGGTATACTTCGTCGGGGCAGCAAGTGCATTGGCCTATTGTGCGGTGGTTTCCGTGACTCCGATGACACCTCGTCTTTGGCGCTCGGCCTTTGATGCACTTCTACGCCAGACGTTCACTTCCGCAACGCCAGAGTCTTTTTCCGGGCTTTGGGAACCGTTCAATGGCACCGCAGTGGCACTTCAGATGACAGCAGCTGGTGTGCAGACCGTTGAAGTTGGTGTTGACTATACAAGTAGCCGATTGCTTTTCATCTTGGCCACGATAGGCAGAGGTTGCATTGCTTCTGTACTTGGCCTTGGCATTGCTATCTCGCTGGTGCCGCTACGCACGCAGTTTGTTACACCCCTCCCTCCGAAAAGCGGCCTGCTGTACGACACTCTCTGTGGAGGCTCGAGAGCCATTTTAAATGTAGGAACAGCTACGCATGACGACATGCGTCCAGAGGTGCGACGAAAGGTGCAGAGTCGCAAGTTCAGTCGCATCTTTACCGCTACTGGGATTCCCTTTTGGGCCCTTCCTCATCTGCTGGAGGAACTGAACATTTGCCGCCCCGCACATCAGCGGCGGTTTCTCTACGCGCTCGAATGGCTTCTTGTTTATCTCTTTATAGGTGAACAGCGTCAGTCTCGCATTAAGGAATATATGGATGTGTGGGAGTGCTATTGCTGCGGTGGCCCTGCGAAGCTGAACTTTACCACACTGCCTGTTTTCCCACCTGAAACTCCTGTAGAGGCGCGCAATCCGTACACAGCACCGACGTTTGTGACTGCTGAGGGGCAGCGGTATGTTCATCCACTGCGACTTGTTCAGGCGCTTGCAATGTTTGAATTGGGCTTCCCTGCTGAATCATCAGTTGGGTCAAAACTGTGGTTGGACTTTTTTACAGTTGTACAGAAGATGCGTGGTGCAACGCTGCTGCAGTCTCTGTGGCGCATGTACTGCGCTGAGAAGAAGTTTGAGAAGGAGCGGAGCTTTCGCGAGCGGATGGCGATAGACTCACTGCGTCGAAGTTTCCGCAAGATGCGCACTAAAAATGATGTTTCATTCCGGTGCTACTCCTCCTTCAAGGAGGCTGTTTCGTTTGGGCGTGATGTATACAACCCCGATACTGGCCATTATGACCTGCTAAACCGTCTCAGTGGGCACTACTCTCAATTGGAGCCTACGGACGAATTTGTGATTTGCAATCATGCAGTAACTGTGTCAAGTAATCACTTTGACACCATCTCTGCGTACAAGGCTAGACGTGCTCGTTTTCTCTAGTTGCCACTTACGCTCCAGGGTGAAGACACGCCGCCAAACTATGTCACCGCGAGCAAAGATCACCGGAGTGCCCTGAAGTTATTCGTGCACACATATGGGGATTGCACCAATTACAATGTTTGAACGTCTTCCATTTTTTTTTTTTTACCTTTTGAGAACGTGCCTCTCTCCATAGACTTTTTTTTTGCTATATTTTATGTTATGCTTTGAACAATTGCATGTTGACGTTTTCCCGTGGTAGTATGTTTTGGCTGCAAATTTTTGAGGCGAAAATAACGGTATATAGCTTTATGTTTCGCCTGTTCTTTTTTTTGTCTTTATTGAACGTATTTGGTCGTGCATTTTGAGTGTATCATACTTGTTCTTGTAGAATGCGTATGCATGACTTTTTCAACTGTGTTTTTGTTTTCTTTCCCTTTTCATTTGCTTTTGTTTGTCTGTGATAAAGGAAAGTATATTTTTTCATATTTTCAAGTTTGAGGTCCTTTTTTTTTTTTTTTTTTCAAAAAGAGACGCACACATTGAACGCTCAACACGGAAAGGAAAAAGACCCGCGCATATAGATTTACTTACCCCAGCCATTCAAGTGCGGCTGCACGATAGTTGTCTAAGTGGACTCTCACATCTTTCGTTTCTTGCCCCCAAAATGGGGACCGCAGCGTCTTGTCAGAGGAAGGCTCATAGGAACCCTACTTCAGTAACGAACTCTCGATCCTACGTCTACTGTGAAAGCCGATTGTCCACACCAGCGGCACCTGCAAAGATTTGCACAGCAGCACCTGCTGCAGTTAGTGTCAAACCACTAGTGCGTCCAAGTGATGCCGACTCGTTTGACTGCACCGACAGAGACGTGGACTCTGTTGGGGAAGAGTTCAGCAGCACTCCCCCTCAGAAGGCTGAGGTAGCTCCAGTTCTTGATAAGGACCCTGTGAACTTTCGTGGTGCGATGAAAGATGCTCTTGAGCAACTTCGCTTGCGCCAACGTGAGGCAGTGCCCGGATTTACTAAGGAGGAGGTAGAGGACATGGTGGTGCTTACTCGAGAGATGGAGGGGATTCGCGCGGTTATGCAGCGGTCTAACTACACGGTGGAGGGAACATGGTGTATTATTGAGAAGGAGGGCATGCTGGAGCGGTTTGGCCAGCAGTTGTACGATGAACTGTTGACTCGCAGTCCGCGCCTGCGTGTGTTCTTTTACGGTGTCGACCTGGACGAACAAGCGCGAACATTAGTGCGCATGTTTGGCACTGCTGTTCATTTTTATGAGAAGCCAGAGGCTACGGCGGATATGTTCAACCGAGCTGGTGCGAGGCACCGCGGCTATGGCGTAACAGATGCCATTCTCGCCGAGATGGAGGTAGCCTTCTTTAAGGTGTTTCCAAGATTCGTTGGTCAGGATGTATATGAGGCCTCAAAGGACGGATGGCGCGTGTTCTGGCGCGATATTTTAGATCTTCTTGACAAAGGAAGCCGAAGCCCCGAGGGTGAGAAGTTTGCAAAGATTTATGAGCAGCAGCAGTTAAAGAAGCTCCAAACTGACTTCAAGCTGCTGACTCAGCGTCAAAGCAAGTGCGAGCTTCGTCAGCAGTTTGTGGGAATAATGTACGCGAAGGCAATCGAGATGCACGGGGACCTTTCGAAGTTTGATGCCTTGCGTGACTTGCGCTCAAGCCGTCGTGTGTTTCAAGCGTTTGTTGATATCACCAGCAATGTTCGCGACAGCGCGCGCATTGATGAGTATTTACGTGATCTCGGCACGCGCCACATTGCGTACAACGTCACCATAGAGAACATGCACTCCTTCACCGAGCCTTTTCTCTTTGCGTGCCGACACTTTCTGCAGGAGGAGTGGAATGTCACGATGGAGGCGCGTTTTTTGTGGTTCTTTGAGCGCGTTGTCGATGGCATCGGCGTTGGCATGACCACAGGCATTGAGAACGTTGAGAATAAGCTCGCGCCACGCGATAGCGGCACCTTTTGTCTGCTTTTCACCGACATTGAAGGGAGCACGAAGCTCTGGCAGACGCAGCCTGAGGCGATGGGCATTGCTGTTATGGAGCACCACAAGTTAGTACGCCGACTTATTGCGGAGTATGGCGCCTACGAGGTGAAGACAGTCGGCGACTCTTTTATTATTGCTGCTGAGAACGTCTATGTTGGCGTGAAAATTGCCCTGTCCATTCAATTGGAGCTGATGCGCATGGCTCCCATTGCTCCTGACTTCACAATGGTGGAGCCAACTGAGGGCTGCGGTAAACATACAGCGTGGGATGACCGTACTCTCCGCGTGCGCATCGGTATTGAGCACTGTTCGGATGCACAGGCGACGTATGATACTGTTCACCGTCGGTACGACTTCTACGGACCTGGTGTGAATCGTTGCGCGCGTATTGAGGCGGCAACGTGTGGGGGGCAGATAATGATGTCCCGACAAACATTTGAGGCTCTAAAGGCATTCCCTGACTTTCATGATGAGCCGTGTCCACGAGTGTTGCGGAGTGTTGATATTCCTTCCCCTTCTGCAAAACTCGATAACAAAGGCCTTGACCATTTCGTTGCAGTGAGCGACATGGGTTTGGCAAATCTCAAGGGTATTGGGCACCCCGTGCACCTTGTCTCTATGGTCCCCCGGTGCCTTGCTGGACGCGAGTTTATTGAGAAGGTCTCGAAGGCCCCTCCCAGCAGCACAAGTTCGCGGTAGCAGCGTTGGTCGGATGAATGTGGAATACCCCAAATTGGAGTGCGTGACAAGATGGTATTTGAGGCGCGTTTATCTGCACATACTTTTTGTTTGTTAATGGCCTCAAACGAAAAGAATTGTGCGTAACATTCTGTATTTTTTTTTAATTTTTTTTATCTGGTCTTGTGTTTATGTTACATTTTTTTTTGTTTTTGCTTTGTTTTTTGGGCCTACGCAAATAGAAGGACTATTATGTGTGTATTTATTTTAACCACAGCTT
This sequence comes from Sergeia podlipaevii, assembly GCA_030849805.1. Lineage (NCBI taxonomy): Eukaryota > Euglenozoa > Kinetoplastea > Trypanosomatida > Trypanosomatidae > Sergeia > Sergeia podlipaevii. Next base: position 32,648 of record JASANZ010002249.1, read on the forward strand.
GCTGCGTAGTGCACACTGTTTACCACCATCGCAATTTTTTTTTGTATTTTTTTTTCCAAAACGCATATTGAAGGTATTTTGTTGTTAACCGTACTTGGGCTTCCTGTAGGTAGTCAGACGCTATACGATAAATATATAGTACTCCTTTCCCCTCCCCTTTATTACTGCTTCACAGTGTGTTGTGTGTTGTACTCTTTGTGGTTGAAGCGTCAATTGGTTATTTCTACATTTTCGAATATAAGTAGAATGTTTTTTTTTTCTTTTGTGCGCATTTTCTTCTTGAGCACACGAGACATCCGAAGGAGTGTGGGCACACGCGTATGTGCACCTGCGAGCACACTAGTCAAAAATGTAGGTGAATTTAGGCTTTCTCTTCCTCTCTTTGTGGCAACGTCTGAGCATACAGATTCTCATTGTTAGGAATACAATTTTTTTTTTTTTTTTTGCGTTATATAAATGCCGCTACGAGCAGCATTTTTGTTTTATAGAGATGTGCAAGCTACCTTCTTAGGATTTTTCTTTTTGTCCTCTGCTGAAATGAGCTCACCCCATTTCTGAAGTGATTTCATTCTTGTTGCAAATGTTCAATATATAAAGATGTGCACAATCGCGGATGAATGTGAAATATAAAAATTTTCGTTTAGGTATATATTCGTAAATAGTAGTTTCTTTGAATTATTACTTCCTTGCCGAAAAAAAAAGTGATAGTATGTCACGGTGTCTGCCTCTTGCTCTGAATGTTCTTTTTCAGGACTAAGAGAGCTTAAAGTATATAAAAAAATAAAATTTCCAGTAAATTGCTTCATTTACATAATGGTGCTATGAGATTATATTCGTTTTTTTTTTTTTTACTTCTCCATTTCTGTTGGCATTTAGATCTTCAGTCTTTGCTTGATCATAGTACGTTGAAAGAAAACGCAGGTGTTTAACCTGTCCTTTACCTCCTCTGTTTTTCTCTCCGAATCAACGATGAAGCAACCATACAAAACGAACTGGCGTGTGTACGTGCCTGGTGTGTTCATGATGACCATTATCTGCGGTGTGGTGTATTTTAGTCGGACGCGTGGTGACGCGGTCAAGTACGGTCATGACTTTGTGCCTATATACTCTTCTGAAGGCAAGTTGGAGGGCTTTACTCATCCGGTTCTCGTGAATGCCGGGAACAAATATCGTGCCAAGGAAAGCGCCAAGTGATATCTGTGCGCAGGCACATTTTTATTGCAACATACTCACATATATATGGTAGATGGTGGCTGTGGTGAATGGAAAGTGGTGCCTGACAATTTGTTTTACTTAATCTTTACAAGGGCATACTTGGTAACTAGTTTATTTAAGCCATTGCTGCTGCTGAGGGTCATTATTCACTGCGTGTATTCAATGAAACATTAAATAAATAATTGAACATCTTTACATACGAATTCATATATATATATATATATATATTTAGTGGACACAGTATACTGCACCTGCTTTTATTATTACTACTACTACTGCTACTACGATTACTGTTGCCGTTTTGCTTGCTGTTCCTTCATATATTTTTTTCCATTTTTTTTTTAAAAATGTATGCACACTCTCACAGTTTTTTCTTTTGCAAGTGATATTCGCTTAGGTCATCGCCCGCCTTCAAAGTGAGAATTTTCTGGAAGAGGTGCACTCAAATTCACTAGGATATCTCGATAGCGAAAGCATACCTTTACTCTTATTTATTTGTATACATTCAAAGAAGGATCATGTCTATTCTTCAGTACAGCGGCGGTTCTGTAGTTGCCATGGCGGGCAAGGAGTGCTTTGTGATCTTGTCTGATAACCGTCTCGGTGAGCAGCTCAAGACTATCTCCATGGAGGTGCCCAAGCTTCACGTGGTGAACGACAGCGTTGTGGTTGGACTGACTGGTCTTCGCTCAGATCAGCTGACGTTTGCTCATAAGCTTCGCTTCCGTACTAATATGTATAAGCTGCGTGAAGAGCGTGATGTCAACGGCAAGGCTTTTGCTGCGCTTGTGTCCTCTATGCTTTACGAGGCTCGCTTTGGTCCGTGGTTTGTTGAGCCTGTCATTGGCAGTGTGGACAAGAAGACTGGCGAGGTGTACCTATGTGCAACCGACTTGATCGGCGCTCCTTGCGAACCCGAGGACTACGTGTGCGCCGGCACGTGTGCGGAGAGTCTTCACGGCATGTGTGAGGCTCTCTGGAGGCCCGATTTAGGCCCCGAGGAGCTCTTCGAAGTTGCTGCACAGGCCATGCTGTCTGCTTGCGACCGAGACTCTCTTTCTGGCTATGGTGCTGTGGCTATGATCGTGACGCGCGACAAGATGGTCACCCGCCTTATCAAGGGCCGCAAGGACTAGTGTATTGCGCATTCAATTATTATTGCTCATCTTTCATTTGCCTTGCACCCCCGCCACTCCACGCTGGTGGCATGTCTGACGTCACAGCAAAGGCATACCGAGAAAGAACGAAAATAAAATGGGAGGATAGGCGAGGAGGAAAAAAGAGGGATACTTAAACTTTGCCCAGCACGACTTTTCTGCTCCTCTATTGAAAAAAAAGCACCTTTTCTTTCTGTTTAGATGACACTATTTTAGTTTTGTATAGGCATTTTTTTTATCGTGCGAGGTTTCTCTATCTTTTTTTCTTTTTTTACTATACAACACTCCATGAAGTTGATGCAGCGACTGGTGCATTTCCGCATGCACCGCCCTATTTGAATTGCTGGATGGCAACAGAGGATGAAAGCACTGAGTGAAAAAAACAATATTAGAAATCGTCTGCTTCCCAGTGCACTTTTTCTGAACTTCTTGGTGCTCGCTTTTACTCCTTTTTTTAAATGTTCTTCTCTATTATGAGTGAGCGTTTAAGGTGTGTGAAGATGTCTTTAACGAGCCGCTCGTTTTCATATTGTTTCTAGACTATCACTTCTGTTTATGTACCTTTTTCTTTTGCACACTATGTACATTTTCTTTGGTCCATTTTTCTCGTAGCACTGCTTTTTACATAGTTATACTCTCTACATACATTTTTTTCTAGTTTTTTCTTGCCAGTTCTTGCTGAAGATCACGATGGACACTGTAGATACCGATGCTCACATCAGCTTAGGTGACCGCACCACGGCGCCGATGCTTTTTTGCTCATCTTGCAGTAACTTGCTCTATCCGGAAGGTGACGATGACCGTAATATGCTGTGGCGTTGTAACTACTGCAAAACCACAGTAGTAAACAATGATTGTAAGATTGTATACGTGCTAAACTTGCAAATGAAGAGCGACACCGTTGGTGAAACTGATCTTCTTGCCGAGTTTGCCAATGATCCAACTGCGCAGCGTGACCCCAACAAGGAGTGCCCCAAGTGCCATCAGAAGGATGTCACGTGCTTCGTGAATCCACTTGGTCAGCCCCAGGAGGATATGACGTTGTACTTTGCGTGCGCCAACCCCAAGTGCCATCACGTATGGAAAGGAGAAGATGTCGCTGAGCAGAACTAGATATTGCACTCACATTGTCGCTGCTATTTTTTTTTTTCTTTTCTTGCCTTTTACAATTTTTTGAGTATAGTGTTGCTACTGCTGCTGTGTGCTGTTTGTTATGTGGTGGTTGTGTCTATTTGAAGAGCTTTTTTTGTGTTTCTTTCACAGAGACAGTGTGGGGAGCATATATGTATATATATATATGTTTGAGTTCCATTTTGGTTGCGGTGGCGATGGTGTGTAAAGTGTTGTTTCTTTGGACTTGGCGATTGACCAGTTATTAATAATTGTAACGATGATGCAAAACTAATTACAACAATATGAGTTTACGATTGATTCTCACTGTTCTGCTGCTGCTGCAGAGACACAAGGTAGTTATTGTGGCATCGGTTGCTTTGCTCTGCCGTTGGCCGCAGGTGCGCGGGTTGTTAGCTTTGGATTTGCACATTTTTTCCCCCTTCTCTTCCTTGTTTTTTCTTTTCTCGTTACAAAAAATGCCCGCGCTGTCTAGTACTGTCTGGAGACTGCTGACTGTTGTTGCTGAGGTGATCTTTTCCTTATATACAGAGGATACTATTTCTCTCTGTCCATATCTTTTAGGTGCTGTGTCTGCTGCACAGTAGTCCAACATTTAGCTGCGCGATGCACTTGTTTGGGGTTTCGCTACCCCTAATGTGTCTTTTATGGCACTTTATTGTAACAATATTGTCTTTTATCGATTACATTGTTTTTGTGCGCAACAGCGACTACGTTGACTCCACCATTAAGCCTGTTCAGCTTGCTTTTTCTATTATTGGTCTTGTTTGCTATGCAGCTTGTGCCGCTCCTTTGTTTGTGTACGCATATAAGTATGGCGCCTCACGTGAACGCCGTGTAGTGAGGCTTCTCCTAGGCATATCAATCATGTTTTTGTCGTCATCTCTACCGATGGTGATTATAGAGCTGATTATCATGCTAGAGACGGGCCGTGGCCTGATCCATCCACTCGATGCTATTGTGTTTATTCTTCATGCTATCGCAGCTGTGTTTGGATGTGCGGTGACGTGGTTTTCGTATATGAGATGGATTTCCTCTGTGTTGCATCGCCTTCGTGGAGCTGAGCGTCAGATTGTCGATGATGCAAATCAATCAGCAAAATTGAAGCCAATTATTTTGCCTCCACCACTTCCAGGTCATCCCTCTGTGATTTAGATCACTCTCCTTCCCTCCCTTTCTAGAAGCACACTTTTAGATATTTAATGTAGTGTGTGTGTGTGTACAATTTTTATTTTTTCCTTTCACACCTGATTTGAAACCGTTTATCCCTGATTAGAAAATAGGACGGCAGTAACATTTTTTTTTTTGTTGTTGTTATTTTTGCTTGTGCGTACATTGAAAAAGTATGATGCGGTGATGGGTTCATTACGTTGTGTGTTGATTTCAAACCACGTGCTGAGTACTGCGTAATTTTTTGTTGGGTAAAGCTACAAGTGATAGGTGCATCTATATCTGTTTCAGAAGTAGCTATGCTTTTTCCGTTCTCTGCGTATTTGCTATTAGTCTTCTTCCTTCTGCTTCTTCTTTGCTTTTATTGATTTCTTGTAGGTTCGTGTTTTGCGCTGTTATTAGTATCATTATTATTATTACTATTTTTTTTACACGTGAGATTAAAGCGGCGGGGATATTTTTCTAATTTTACAATTAATTTTGTTATCGGCATTTCCCCACCCTTTTTTGACTTAAACTTAATATTTCGCTTTTTTTCTTTCTTGGATATTATCATGGACTGTGAAGCCTTCTGTGATAATCATGCTCAAGAGCTGACTTCCTCTCCTTCTCTCACGTGTGCGAAAGTGCGGGTGCTCAGCTATAACTTCAACATACTTCCGCGCTTCTGTGGCGGGTATCAGCATGAAAGGATCGACACTTTTCTTACATGTGTAGATTCATATGACGTGCTCTTGTTGCAGGAGGTGTATGCTACAAGTCTGTTTCCCTACGCACTACAACGCCGCCTGTGTTTCAAAAAAATTCTCCTGGATGGACTGAAGGAGAAGGGCTTTGTACACTACGTTATTCCTCGGCAGCCGTCGTACAGCACCATGATGCAGCATAGCGTCACGTCTGATAACGGTCTCCTCATTGCCTCGCGCTACCCAATTTGGCATCGGGGATCCTACACGTTTCGCAACCCCGAAAGAGCGCCTTCGGAGATGTCAAAGGGATGCCTCTTTGCAGAGGTGGAGGTCCCCACTAGAGAAGGCGACGGTGGGCACGGCAGCGCACGCGTCATTTTTTTTAATGTGCACTTGAGACCTGAGGAGCGCACGCCGTTGGATTCGTCGCAGGTGCAGCAGATGCGGCAGTTTGTGGAGTCCGTGCTGAGCCAGCTGCATTATACCCCCGATGGTAAGGCTCCTTCTGCGCAGCCGTGTCCATTTGTAGTGGCCGGCGACTTTAACATCCATGGAATTGAGACGAACACAACGCAGACCTCGAAGAAGCTCACCGACTTTCTCAATGAGATGCAACCACTCGGTAGCTTGCACGATGCACTCACCGACGAATGCGGGTTTAATCCTCCAACGAGGCCGCCGAAGCTTTTCTTTCCTGCACTGTCAAAGCTGCAGCGGTACGAGGCGGGTCCACAGCGTCAGGACTATTTCCTTATAACCGATGCAGTCAGCGCCGCGGACACAAAACTGGAGAAGTTTGTCGTCAGCCGTCGCCGCCCCTACACATACCTCTCCGATCACTTTGGTATTTCGACGACGCTCAGCGTAGAGACCAACGTGCAGCCTATACAGCGGTCTTCTTCTAGGCTGTACGTGTCGTCGATGATTGAGACCGCTCACCATGAGGAGTCGAACCCGACCTCTGGCTTCCGTACCGAGGCATTTTTGCTTCTTTTTGTCTCTTGGTTGGCGCTGAAAGTGAGCGTGAAGCCGCTGGTCCTCTTTGCACTCGTGTGGCTTATTGTGCGCTACTCAAGTCATACTATTGGCCGTCTTCCGGCTCGTGAGTGCGCGGTGGAGGTGACGTCTGGCGTGCTGGATGGTAGTGAGGAGGTGGACTACCACTTAAAGGGTCACACACCGCTCGGTGGGGTGCGCACCGTGGGAGAGATGTGGGAGCGCTCTGTCACTCGCTTCCGCACTCTACGCTGTCTCGGCACGACAGGTGACACGGGCGAGGCGGAGTGGCTTTCATACGGAGCGGTGGATGTGCGCGTGCGTGAATTGGGGGCGGGGCTGACGCAACTGGGCGTGGCGCCAGGGGATCTCATCGGTGTGGAGTGCGAAGCTTGCAGGAGTGCGGCTCTCTTGGAGTTAGCATGCGCCATGTATGGGTTTGTGGTGGTTCCGCTCGCGGGAGGCAGCGGTACAATGCGAACGTTACTTGATCAGTATCACATCCGCATTGCGTTTGCTGACAGCGGCAGTGTAGCGAGGCTGCTTTCTTGCCGCTCCACTTCCTTGGAGACGATTGTGTACATCCACACTATCGTTGATGAGGCAGACATTGCCACTGCGAAGGATCTCAATATTGCACTCATTACTGTGGAGAGTCTCGAGTATAATGGGCGCCAGCTGCAGTTTTCAGCACCTTCGCAGCAGCTGCCTAACCGCATCACGGATGGCAGCGCGATTCTGACGTACACACTGGACAATGTAAGTAGCGACTCTGGCACGACGCTTATTCCCCTCACTCATGCTGACGTCTTGCGCGACATCAACACGCTCATGCTCACTGGCATTTTGCCGTGCTGCTTCACCAACGACTCGATGGTGTGGTTCACACGTTTTGCTTCTTTGTTCCACCGTATCTGTGTACTTGGCCTTCTGCTCCACGGCAACGCGGTGGCGGCGACGAACGCGACGCACCTGCAGCACGCCTTCACTGTGTTCCACCCGACAGTACTTGTCACCTCACCATCTCTTTTCAGCACCAGCTCCTTGCAGGTGAGCCGGGCTAAGCAGCGCTATGGTGCCCTCTACAATTGGCTCTTTGACCTCTCGTTCCAGCTGCGCTCGCGACTCATTCATGTGAGCAACAAAGACTCTGCGCTGCTGCGGTTTTTGTTTTTTCGCTCTTTCCAGGCGCAGCTTGGTGGGTGTGTGAAGTCTATTATTTTCTGCGTTAGCCAGGAGAGCACGCCGTTTCATCTGATCGAGCATGTTTCTGTCTGCTATGCACCATGTCTGCGCGAGCTGAGCTACCTTAATGGCATCGGAGTGTGCACCGTAGATGGTATACCCACGCCAGGCCTTCGAATTGCTGTTAAGCCGCTCGGAGAACTCCCTGACAAGGCCAGCGTCGGCCAGCTTGCTGTCACGCGGACTGGGACTCCGCAGCGGGCGCTCGAGATTGCCGCAAAGTGGGCGAGCGATCGCACCCTCGTGTTGCTTGGTTGTCCTCTTGGTGTGTTGTGGCCAGTGGATTATCAGTTCTCTATCGCGAGTGAGCTGGAGCTGCTCTTTTCCAACTCCCGCTACGTGAACGATATCTTTCTCTACTGCGAACCTCTCAAACCGATTATTGCCATTGTGTATCCCAACCGTGATACCGTCGAATTTGAGTGGCAGCAGGCGCAGACTCCTACGCAGTCACGCCAGTTTGGGTGGAACGAGTTGGTTGAATACGCAACGGACCTCATTATACAAGACCTCAACGCTATTGGGCAAGAGGAGAAGCTGCACCCTTTTGAGATCCCCGCGTCCGTGCATCTGCACCCGCACTCCTTCCGCACGCATGCCACTTTTCTTACGCCTTTTGGTAAGATCCGTCGCGATAACATGATCAAGTACTTTGAGGCGGTGTTTCACCGTCATTACCAGAGGGCCAATCATGATGCGGAGTCATTCAGGGATGAGGGGGATGACCAGTCACTGCCAACCGAAGGTGATAGCCCGCTTTCCAACCCTGATAGCTTAACGTCCATGCAATTGCATGTACCGTTCACAATTGATATTGGTGGCACATTCGCCAAGATCGCGTACGTGAGACCACCGAACATGCGCGCGTTGCTTCCAGCCTCTTCTTCTGTTATTCATGAGGCCTCTTCTCTGTCTGAGACTCTGGGGCTGCGTACCTTTCGCTTTTTTGCCAATGAGGAGGCCGCCAAAGAGGAACTGCAGCAAACCCCGCGATCTTTGGTGGGTACAATGTGCTTCGCCAAGATCCCGTCGCATCTCATTCCTCAGTTTGCTGAGTATCTTGCCGTAACACACGCAGTGAAGATCTTCAGACCAGAGTTCATGACGAAGGTGCGCGCGACTGGCGGAGGTGCATTTAAGTATGCCTCGCTGGCTCGCAACGTTGTTGGAGTGGGGTTCGACGTCGTGAAGGAGATGGATGCCGTTGTGAAGGGTCTCAACCTTATCATTCAGCTTTCTCCTGGCTCAATCTTCACCGTTGAACCTGGGACGGGAAAGCATCTGCCACACAAGCTTGTGAGCACGGGCGAGGCGTTTTCTCCCTTCCCCTACCTGCTGATCAACATGGGCTCTGGTATTTCTTTCATCAAGTGCCTCAACGCTGAGGGTGCCCATGTGCGAGTTGGAGGTTCTCCCATTGGGGGAGCCACGTTCTGGGGCCTCACACGCACGATGACAGATCTAACTTCGTGGGAGGAGGTGATTGAGATTATGCGCCTCGATGGCCCCGGGGACAACAAGAATGTTGATCTGCTTGTGGGCGACATTTATGGCTACAATGCCAAGGACCTTCCGGCGATGTTGTCGAGCGAAACGGTTGCCAGCTCCTTTGGCAAGTTCGGCACCGAGCGCTTCTACGATGGTGTGCGCAACTCCCCCGAGGAGCGTTTTGCCGGTGAGAGTCCTGAGGAGGTCTTGTCGCCACTTGCAGAGGATTCTTGGCGCCAATTTCATGATTCCTGCTGGGACGACAAGAAGGCGTCCTCCATTGATATTGTGCGCTCGCTGCTAAACATGATTGCTGCTAACGTGACTCAGCTCGCATACCTACATAGCAAAATTCATGGGGTGAAGAACATCTTCTTTGCTGGTGGCTTTGTGCGCAACAACCCTATTGTGTGGAGCCTCATCAGCACCACGCTCAAGTATTGGTCTTCAGGCGAGTGCCACGCCCATTTTCTTGAGCATGACGGCTACCTTGGCGCTCTCGGCTGCGCCACTATTGACTGCGTAGATGAATGAGGCAGCAGGTCTTTATTGTTTGCAATCTCCATACACTACATAACAAAGACTTGGTACTCTGTCTTGTGGTTTCTTTATCTGTTGCCGCTGTTCTGCGCATGCACAGAAACGTATGTTGACTTATTCGCGAGGACATATTTTCCCACTATGCACTTATGTATTGGAGATGGTGAGATGATGTTTAAGGGGTAAGTGTCTCAAAGAAGTAAGAGCACGCGTTCTTTACGCATAGGCAGCTCCACTGAAAGCAGTCGTATGCGAGTTGGTTACTTCTCACTTCTCCGATGAGCGCTATAACCTTTAATTTTTTTTTTATACATTTGATGCCTAGCTTCTTGTCCGTAGGTTATATATATGCGAAATGCCTTTCCTCCCACAATGCTTTGGAGAGTTCATGTGCTCTTCATGTACAAGGGGTTGTAGAGTAAAAATGAAAAGTGACATTAGTGTGACGCCTCTATGATCATTAGAATTCTCTTTTGCTCTTTTTTGTTTTTAGCAAATCTTTAGGAAGTGGCTAGAAAATTGACTTCTTTCTTTTGCATAGGTCAGCACACAGACAAAAATAGAATAAAGAAACAGTAGCGACGACAGGGCTAGTTATATATTGCATTATTGACTGCTGCTGACACAGATTGTATTTGCTTTCTTGTTTAAGTGTATAAAGCAACTTCTTGTTGTTTGACAGGCTTAGGCTTTCTGCTTTTAGGGTGACTGTCTAATTATACGTTCTGACAGGGCTCACCGTATCAAGTGTTTTTTTTTTTTTTTTTTTGTTGATCTTTACGAAGCGGCAACAACAACTAAATTGGTAGCATGTCAGACGCGCATGAGGGGGATATTGTTGCCGAGGATGGACCCAGTCGAAGTGGGTGCTGCGCTATAATTAGAGAGGAGCTGCATGAGCTGAAATGGGGTGTGCTAGTCATAGCGTGCTTCCTCACGTTTGGAAGCTACTACGTCTTCGACTTCCCAGGTTCTATTGGCACAGGCGCCGGGAACACTATTGAGCAGAAGTTCATTGACGCAGGGAAGGCGTATTCACAGGCGATGAACCAGATGCTGTATAGTGTATACTCATGGCCCAATACAGTGTTGGCCATGTTTGGCGGTCTGCTTATTGATAAATTTCTAGGCCTCCGCCGGGGAATGGTGTTGTTTACGTCCCTCATTCTCGCTGGCTCTATTCTTTTCTACTTTGGTGTGCAGCTTGTTCAATACCCCATGATGCTCGCTGGGCGTGTTATCTTTGGTCTTGGTGGTGAGTGCTTGGCCGTCTCGCAATCCGCCTTTGTGGCACGTTGGTTCCGTGGCGGGCGTGGGATGGCACTTGCATTTGGCATTACCATCAGTTTTTCTCGCGTGGGGTCCTCCTTCAACTTTATATTTTCTCCAGCGATTGCGGGACGGTGGGGCGTAGATGCAGCTGCTCTGTCGGGCGTTGGCGCGTGCGGAGTGTCAATACTGGCCTGCATGCTACTTGTGCTGGCTGATATGTATGCTGTGCGTATTGGCTACATCGCGGCGGAGGTCACCAGCGCGGCTGTGAACGCTGTTGATGAGGAAGGAGACGAAGACGCTGCGGGCGGCGACGAAGTTGCGGAGTCAAGTGGCAAGTCAGTGATGAAACTTTCCGATGTGTACAAGCTCCCCGCCGCTTACTGGCTGTTGTGTCTCATCTGCGTCGCGTGCTATACCGCAGTGTTTCCTTTCATTGGCATTTCCAAAAACTTTTTTGAAGTCAAATATGGGTACAGCCCGAGCAAGGCATCCCAGTACGTGTCTTCTTATCAGCTGACGTCTGCAGCAGCAAGTCCTATTATTGGGTTTGTGGTTGACGCCGTCGGGCATAACTCTGTGTGGTTGATTGTGGCCAGTGGTTGTTTCATTATTGTGCACCTTCTGTTCATTTTTTCAACAATCCCTGCTCTCGCTTTGATGATTGGAATGGGTGCTGTCTACGGCTTTCTTGTCTCGGGGCTGTGGCCTTCCGTGCCATGGGTTGTACCGCCTAACATGGTTGCCTTTTCTTATGGTGTCATGACTGCTCTACAGAATATTGGGCTTGCCAGCTTTCCTATGATTGTGGGAAGAGTTTTGGACCATCACACCGACCACTCACCCATCTCGCCATCCAATGACAGCTTTGTCTCAAGCAACAGCGGCAGCAACAGCTCTGACCCTTCCCCAGGCAACCACACCCTCCCTAGCATAGAGGGGTACTTGCTGACTGAATGGCTTTTTATTGGTGCCGCGACCATCTCACTTTTTGCGAGTGTGGCACTGCTTTTGTATGACGTTGTGCAGCAAGGTGGATTGCTGTCTTGCTCGAGCACGTACCGACAGGAACTGCTCTTGCAGCTTGAAGAAGAGCGCGTCTTTACGGCAGGCTCCATCCCAGAAAGTCAAAGGGGTCTCCTTCATGGTAATGATGATGAAGAAGAAGCCTCACAGCCCGGGGAAGCGCCGGGGAGAGGTTAAGAAGGCTCTTCTGGGTTGCATATATACACCAGTACCTCTGTTTCTTACTTTATTTTATTATTTAATTATCTTTCGCAAATCTTCCTATAGAGAAGTGAGCGCATTTACTTTTATGTTTGCTCTTGTATTCATCTGTTTCTTTTTTTTTCTTTCTTGCCTGTCACTAATACACACACGTGGCGCTGTTTCACCGCATTCGTTAGTAATCTGATTTTTTTTTTGTTGCTCTCAGATTTATATAGATGTGCTTGTTGGTTGTGCTTTCTTTCTATCGTTCTCAGGCGACGCCTGATGTATACACAAAATAGGGATTTTTTTTTAAAGACACTTATCAATTTTCGTTTATACATTAGAAACATGAAAGCCAATAGAAATGTTTGTCAAACGCGCTGTATCTGCACTGTTTTTTTTTTGAGTGGTGTGCCTTGAAAAGAAAAAAAAACAATCTTGGTGACCACTTATGAGTGTATAATGTATCCTTTTACCTTTGCTCTACTTCATCTTCATCTTCATCTTCTTCTTTTCACAAAGCAATTTCAGAGAGGTTTTTTTTTTGATTCAGTCGAAAGGTATCTCCCCGGCACACACACACACACACACACACTACTACTACTAGCAGTGAAGAATGCCTAGCAGAGCTGTTCTTCGCAAGAAGGCACGCCGCGAGTCAAAACGGCAGAAGTCGGCGGACGCTCCTACGCCTGTCGAGGAAAAGCGCGTTGCGGTGCCTGTAGAGCGATCGCCTCCCGTCACTCCCTCGCATGCCCCGATGCCTCCTGCTTCTCTTCATCGCCCTGCTGTGCCGTATGTGTCTAGGAAACGCCAACGCGAGGAGCAGCGCGCAGCAGACGAGGAGGAGATGGCAGGGCTTACCCGCAAGGAACGCAAAAAGCTGGAGGCTAGCCGCCGGCTGGAGCGACAGATTGGACGTCTTGAGACCGCGAGCAGACGGAATGCCCCGGTGGTGGAGGGAGAGGAGGGTTCCGAGGAAGAATCTTCAGGAAGCGCTCCTGCGTCTTCCGCTCCTGTTCAGCGTCACGACCCTCGCTTCAGTAACGGAACTTTTTGGCGTAACCGCAAGGAGCGACGTGCACGTACTCTGTTCCTTGGTGGCATTCCTGTTTCATTCACTGAAAGACAACTTCGTGACTTTATCATGACCACTTTGGATTCAGACATTCAAGGCGCTGAGTACCTCCAGGAGCTGTCCAGCGACCAACCAGTTGTTGATGAGGTGGACTTTCTCCCAAACAAGCATATGGCCAAGGTGCGCCACATGTACATCACTCTTGCCAGCGTCCCACTTGCTGGCTGTGTCGCGGCGAAACTGGACGGGTACAAGCTTGACAGCCGCAATCTGCGCTGCAACTTTGCTGCCGATAAGACTCAGCGTTCGGAGGCGATTCGCCGACGCGGATAGGGAGAATCTTGTTGAAACTGCGAAAAGGAACCAATTGCGGATATGGCGGCTATTTCAGTAGCAAAGCGGTGGCGATCACAGCAAGAAAGTAGTTTCTTTAAAGAAAAAGAATAAAGTTAAGGAGTATAAAAAGTCTGTCGTCTTCTTTTTTTAAATCTTTTGTTCTCGTTAGAGATTGTGTATGATAACTAGGGACACTGACTTTTCGCTTAAATCTAGATTGATGTGTGGGGAATAATAGACGTGTGGGACTGGCGTTTTATGTCTTTACATGCTGTGGCAAGCGCAAGATCATAATATGAGCGAAAGCGCTGCAGCGAGAGAGGGATGCACTTGAATCTTCTGACACGAAGTGAAGGAATGGAACACCTATATAGTGCGGTAACACTGAAGTAGCCTAAATGGTTGGGGTGTTGATATGCATGTTTTTTTTTTTTTTGCATCTTAGTTCTATTATTGTAGTTTGCTCACTCTCTGCTTTTTTTCTTTTTTTTTTTTTAATGTGAGTTTACTCCTAAGGTACTTAAATCTGCCTTTTTCTAGGAACGTTCACTATTCCCTTTCCTCCTTTTGCGGGCCGGTCACGCTGTTAAAGTACTCAGCGGCCATAGCGCTCTGAGGACGGGGGATTGTGTGCTTGAAGGCAAACGTGTGGTTTGTTCCTATTTTCTTTCTTCATTTTTTTTTTTTTGCCAAACTATAAAGATTAAGTTTTAAGAGCAGTTCGTAAACAGCACTTCTATTTTAGCTTTTTTTTTATCTACAAAACACTGACCGGATTTGAATACATAGAGAAGCAAAATTAGTATTTTTTTTGATTTTTCTTTTTTTTTTCCCCCGTGTTGCTGTTGGTGTCGGCAACGCCTTAAAAGAAGGACTTTGTTTTTCAGAAAATCAGGTTTTGCTTTAAAGCGCGTGTCCATAGTCATGCAAGCCACGTATGGCCGTTGTGAATTTTCACTGGACACACTACCAGTTTTAGTCATTGACAGTGTGGGATGCTGTAACAACAAGGAGGCTTTAAACTGTGATGAGGAGGAGGAACACGTACATTCAGCAATTTCGCTCTCGTCGACACGCGGTTGTGCGAAGAAGTTGAAGAAATTCCCCGTACTCGAGGAAGTGTGCGATAATGATAAGGAGATGCAGGAGGAAATCGAGAGAAGCCAGCTAACACACGACTGCAACCTCTCGGCACTACAGTTAACGGAGGTGCCAGGGAATATGCCGTTATGCTCTCTCACAAAGATAAGTCTGTCTGAGAATAAGCTAACGACGCTACCGTCGGCTATGTTTGCTGCTTCTTGCGGTCAGTGTATCCGTGAACTTGATGTCAACTCCAATTCTCTTACAAGTCTTCCAGATGAGATGTTTTACCTCCCGGCACTTGAGGTGCTCATGCTAAATCACAACAATCTTACCGTACTTCCTCTTGACAATATCAGTCGCAACCGCTTTCTGCCGTCACTGAGGCGCGTTGGCATTGAGTTTAACAATCTCACTACGTTCCCCTCAGAGTTCTTTGAGCTGTGCCCTAATCTTGAGGAAGTTCTTTTGGGACAGAACGAAAGAATGCTTGATTCACCTGTGCCTCTGAGTAAGTTGCAAAGCAGGCACCCAGACGCCACCGGCAATGTGCTGGTAAAGATTGACAACCGCCCTCGTATCATTGACCAGATTCGTGCAGAGGACTGGGCGACTGTGCTGCCGTGGCTCACACTAGACATGCATAAGATATACCCTGATAAGGTGCTTGACTATCTGTACTTGGGATCTCTACGCACGGCACAAACTGTTACGGTTTATCACGATTTAGATATAAAGTTTGTGCTCACCGTTGGACGTGACCTTGAGGCACTCATAGAGCCCGGCATGAGACACTTAGTGCAGCTAATTAATGATTTCCCTGGCGAGGACATGAGCGTTTTGTTTGATGAAGCCTTTGAGTTTATTAATGAAGCACGTGCATGCAAAAAGGGTGTTCTCATCCACTGCTTTGCTGGCCTTTCGCGGTCAGTCACCATTGCAGTTGCTTATCTTATGAGATACGAACACCTCACGAGGGATCAAGCCATGGATCTCATTAAAGAAGCGCGTCCGGCCGCGCGGCCCAATGTTGGTTTCATGGAGACACTTGCAGAGTATGAAACGGTATTGCGGAAAGAGGGAATATTGAAGTTGTAGTGGGCCGCGTGGGATAGAGAGGGAGAGAGAAAGGAAGAGAAGGATGCCTGATTGTGTACCTTTTTTTTTGGTCTAATCTGATGCTCATTTTTTTTTTTTTTACCATTTGCTGCCGCCGAAAACGCTTATTTTGCGCAATGTCGCATATGCTTCTTTGTCATTACATTTACTTTAAAAAAATTTTTTTTAACTACTATCAGTTTTGTTTCTTTCCGTATTGATCATATAGTTTATGTTGTCTTAATATTTTTATTAAAGGGAATTCTATTATTGGGGTAAAATTTCTATTTTTTTTTTGCTTTTTTCTGACCTTTATATATTTGGCGGCACAGCTGCGGTTTAGTGGGATGCAGGTGCTGTGTAGAGGGAAATATTAGTATACAGAAGTGCCTTTTTTTATTATTATTACTCCTTTTCAATCCTTATGCTGCGATTGTGGCGTGTGAAAGGGACTGAACTGAGCTGCTAGTTGTACGGGTACATATTTCTTTGTGAAAAAAGAAACTGCGTGAGAAGCTTCTTGAGAATGATGGAAGAAGGAAGTGAAATTGGTGGTTCACATCAACATTAGACATGAGTTTATATCCTCTTACTTGGAGAAGAAACAATGAGTGAGAATGCGTGTTTGTGAGAAAGAGAGGGAGAGAGAAGGAAGAAACTTTGTTGTAATTGCCTCCTTTCCTTTTTGAGATATGAGCACATTGTAGCTGCTATATCCGTGCGCAACTGCAGTTCTTTCTTGCTAGAATCTTGTACACTTGTAGGGAGTCTTTATCTGAACCCTGGATTTCTTTTTTTATTTTTAAGGGATTATCGATGCCAAATACTTCTATACGCGATTGCTTTTTTTTTTGGTGTTTTTGCTTGTCTATTTACTATGCCTTTCACTAGTAGGAGGACAAGAAAAGGAACACATGAAAGCAATCGCCGTTGTATCGCGGCTGTCAGCGTGGTTCCCGGGCTGCTTGTTATTGTAATTATTGTTATTACTATTATCATAATTCCACCGCTTTTTGCGTTTTTTGTGTTGACACTCGCTGTGGAGACGCGTATGCGTATGTTTCTTCCTTTTTTTTTTCACTGGGCACTTTTATTATTTTTTTTATTGTTCATTTATGCGTTGCATTTTTGTTTGTGTGTTTGTTTGCAAGTTGGTTTTGCTTGCTCTTTTCTTCTTATTTTGTGAGTCTCTATTGCAGTGTGATTATATGTGAGATGCCTTTCTTTTCTTTTGGTGTTGATTAGTTTTGCTGATGGTTGTTCTGTGTCTTCTTTTTTTTTAAAAAAAAATATTAATGACATTTAAGGTGGTTTAGTGGAGTGCGATATTACTCCAAGAGGGGGGGAAGACCGATGATGTATTCCGAGGCAATTGTAAGTGGACTACGCTTTTGTTCTTGCGTTCTTTGGTAGAACCCCGTTGATGAACTAACATTTGCGGTGAGTTGTGGTGTGAGTTTTGTGTAGTGCGGAAAATAGCAGAAATGTTGTTTCTTTTCTTTTGCATGCTCTTTAGGGGTTGTGTTTGCTGTATCTTCTTTACGGCGTCTTGCTGTTACGCAGTTCGCAAATAAAAAATATATATATCGCCAAGCTGTTGTTTGCGATTCATGAGGGCAAATCGAAAATGAAGAATGACATATGCGGATACTTCTATTTAAGTGTTATTTTTGTATGTGTATGTGTTTGTGTGTGTGTGTGTGTGCTTTAGGCGACAAATATGTCACATCCAAGCAAAGAAACGCCCAATACGTATTTTCTCTTCGTATAAGTTAAAGAAAGATTGGATTTTGGAACCAACATGCGTTGTGGCACCAGCGAAGGGCTTGGCAAAGTGCGTCTGTAGTACATCACCCATATCTTTTTCGCTCCTTCCGTATCACCTATATAACATTTTTTTTTGATGTTTTAGTCTCTTTTTTTTTTTTCTACTAGTTGCTGCATCTAACCAGAGACCAACTTTCCCTTGATCAGCATCGACCCACAGTGTTGCAGTAGTACCTCGGTGCTCATACTTCAAAACATTGGAAAGCCTTTTCTCCGTATTGGACTTTTTTTTGACATTGACCTGCTGGTGTTACGCCTTCATGTCTTTTTTCCTGAAACGTTCTGCGGCGTGGGCTGGAGTGTGGTGCGGCGGCGACTTTTTCGCTCAATTTTATAGCGCGCACAAGGCGTCGGCTGCGAAGCGGCTGAAAGGAGAGAAGCGCGAGGGCCCAAGGCCCACTGGAGGTCAAATGCTGGGAATGCTGGATAAGGAGCGTCTCGCTGCAGCAGCAGTCTTTGGTGCACTTGTAGGACCTTGTGTGCTCCAGTTTGAACGGCTGTTGCCTCGCATATTCGGCAATTTAGATCGCAACGCGACGGGGTGCCTTTGCGCACTGGGCTTGCAACAGCTGGTGATGACACCTGTAATGACTTGGACGTACTTTAACGCAATGACTGCCATGAAGGGTGGATTTTCTGATCCTAGTTTCATGGAAGTACACGCGCCTCGCGAGCGCCACGACGTGAAGGGCATCGAGAGGTACATCTTCGAGGATGTGATGCCATACCCTATTCTAACGTCCTGGGCCGTGTACGTCCCGTTGTACATGTTTGCCTTCTTTGGGCCCTTTCGTGGGGCTGGTTTTCTCTCTGGTTGCATTCTGTTTCCATGGTGCTCGATGCTCTCTTATTGCCAGGAAACCCGGTTGCTCTAGCTGTTGTTTTTTGTTGTTTGATGATGGGCATATGCAAACACATGTATCGTCTAATTCAATTTAATGTGTGCGTTTTTTTTTTTTTTTGATATTTACACATTAAAGAAACGATAAAACGGCTTATCTGCGCTTTGGGAAATGAATGCTCTTGTGCCTTTATACATGGACTTTAAGAAAAGAAAGATCGTCACTGTAACTTGCAATTTTTCTTTTGTGCCCACTACTTTTATTATATATATATATATATACATTTGTTGTGTAGCTAATTATTATTATTATTATATAGTAGTTTTCTTTTTTAGCTCCTTTTTTTTTTGTCATTAATTGACCAACACCTTGAGTGCATTCCATTCCTTTGTTACTCACACACAGGGGGGAAACTTTAGCCACAACGGTCAAGGTGTTATAAGATAGGAATTGAGATTATTTTTGTCTTCTGCATATTATATATCTTTTTTACACCTTTTTTTTTATTATTAGTAAAGTGGCGTGATTATTATCATTTTTAAAGCCCTCCTATAATAGTTTTACATTACTTTTATTGCTAGCTTCACTTTCTCTTTTTTTTTTTTTGTAAGATCACACGCGGCCGCGATTCAAGGCTTTTATATCATTTCACTAGTTGTATTACGCTTTTTTGTACACGTACACGCTTTTTTTTTTTTTTTTGCTTTATTGCTTTTTTTTTTTCTTTGGAGCTCATATACGCGCGCGGGAGGGACTGTGTGTGTGTGTTCTATTTATGCGTATCTTGTGCACACGTTAAGTCTTAAAAGGTATTTTTTTTCTTTAGAAGTGCCGCGCTTTTAGTCCATTGATCAAAGTGTGAGAACCTTACTACTTTTTTTTTTGTTGTCTAAAAGGCGAAGAAAGAGGGGAAAAGCGTGATAAAGTTTTATCTTGTTTTGTGCTTTACGAAGCATCTAATTTTGTGTATTATAATATTAGAGACAATTATGAATTGTACGACTGAGCAAGAGCCTCTCTCAAGTAGCAGTAGTATAGATTGCAGTGAAGGCAAAACGAGATGCCCAACATCGTATCAGGGATCTCCACCATTGTCGCTGCTTTCTCCTCAAGTCGATGGCCCTCTAATTGGATCATTATCTTCCGGCATTGTAATTGACGCTGAATGCTGCAATGTGTTGATGCCGAGGCAGTCCGCTACCTCAGTGCCAGATGACGTTGCTTGCCATGAACGCATGAAGAAGGCGCAAACCGTACGTTGGAGAGAAGAGGAGCGGCGGTTCTTTCACAATCCCGAGTACAGCGAGTGCCGCGTCATTTTGCTTTTGCAGGAAGCCTTTCGGTCATCGTACGCACACTTGATGGCCACACGAGATCGAGGGGAGTTGTCGCCGGAGGACTTTGCGCAGCGTAGGGCAGAGTTGAAGGAGTCGCTGACGGCGATCAAATGTGAGTACAGACGGACGCTGAAACGCTTCTCAGATAAGGGGGCACCACCGTCCGAGATTGCCTCTCTCGCTTCCAAGGCGGTCAATGGTGTTGCCTCCGTATTCCCGTGGACTTCCTCTGGGTTCTTTATGCCACTGCAGGAGAACATCAGATTTGACTTTGCGAGGCGGAGCAATGGGTGTCAGGTGCGTCTTGCCAACGACACGCAGGAGCGTCCTACTTGCGGTGGCGGTCGTGCCTGCAGTGGTGACTCTTGTACTCATTCATCTCTCACACCAATATCAATTCCCTCGCAGCAGGCTCAGCACTGCTGCTTTGATGTGTCCTCACCGCTATCAGAAACACCACGGTCGCCATGTGAGGGGCCAGCTATGACCTTTAATTTTCAACTCACATTGACAAAGGAGGAAGGTCTCAAAATTGGCGACCAATTGGTCGATCCATCGCCCATTCCGTCCTCTGCGGGGTACTGCCCTTCAAGTCTACGTCCCGTGGATGAGACGCTCTTCTCTACAGTGTTTGACTCACCTTGCCGAGGCTCTCCATCTCACATTCCACCTCTTTCCGTTGGTGGACCGGTGAGAGTGGAGGAGTTGCGTCTGTTTGATAAGAAGTTGCTAATATGCAACGAATGGGCCTTCCTCTCTCGTTCGCTTGCATCTACAAATTTTATCGCAACCCGCCGTCAGGCGATTGCGACATCATCCCGCATTGCGCGCTTAAAGGCAATGTGTGGTGGGGAAAGCGAGATGTGTTTGCCAGAGCTGAAATCTCCCTCGCAGAAGCTGTTAGGTTCACTATCGGCAGGAAAATCTTCTCCAAATACCGACTTATCTGCACCTAAACAGTCCCAAAGCTTTCCAGTTTCACGTCAGAACTCAATATCAATACCACTAAGCGATTCTTTGGAAGATTTTGGTGGCCTTTCAAGTGTCACTTCAGTGCAGTCTGCTCCCTGCTCTACACTAGTTCTCGGAGACTGCGCGCCATGTGCACACCAAGCTTTGCTAGCGCAACCGCAAGAACAGCAGCAACTGCAGCAGTGTGCACAGGTGGCTTCTCAACCCACAGCTGGTCGTTGCTATCCACCGACGATCTATGAGCAGATTGACTCTGCGTTTGCTTGCCCTCCTAACGCGCTTCAACTTGTACCTGCGAAGCCAACGCCAGTAGGGACGCATTCACACCAGAAACTTCAAGAGCAGCAGCACCTTAGGAAACTACGAGCATTTCACGTCGAGCCACCACATACGGAAATGCCATTTATCCAAAATGGCCAGCAGCATCTGCAGCAACAGCACCAGCACCATTCAGCGCAGCCGCATTCTCTGCCATCGATGCCGCAGCCCACCATGGCGCCGGCGCAGTTCATTCCCCAGTCTTCGTATACGAAAGTGTCCCCTTGCCAGACCCCGCAGCAGGCGATGCACCAAGGGCAACAGTTGCTCACACATATGCCTTTTGGATCGCAGTGCAGTCTCTTTCATCTCGCTGCCGCCTTCACTCCTGCGCAGGCAATTAATCCCCAGCAATTTCAGCGCCAGCCAGTCCCCCCTGTCCAGAGGCAGATGTATGTCCGTCAGCCTCGTCATCTTCTGCCCGCCAACGCCAATGCGGCAACCAGATATCAGGCTGCAGTCAGTGATCCAACCCAGCTCATCTCCATTGAGGAGTTCAATCTGCTGAAACAGTTATGGTAGTGGAGTGTCTGAGGCGGAGGGAGAGGGGGGGGGGCACCCACAGTACTTAGGCGCTATAAGGGGATAGATGAAGCCGTGGTGGTGGCGCCGATAAGTATAATGGCGTGTTTTCAATTAACATAACGAAAATGAATACGTTGCGTTGTATGAAGGAAATGACACATGGATAGTGTGGTAGAAGGAGGAAGATACACAAGAAAATTATTTCTTATTTATTTTTTTCGCTTAGTGGCTCTGTTTGCTCGTTTTTTTTTCGTTATTAGCTGCAGCCGTGCTGGCCTCCTCTTTTTCTTTTTGTTGTTCGTTTATCCCTGTCTTTGCACAAGGCGGGGGGGGGGAGGAGAGCTTTTCCCCTGCGTGTATTGACTTATGCACTCGGCCATGACGTCATAAACATGTGTTCCCAGGTAAAGCGAATGAAGTGGAAACTATTTCTTATGCACATGTTCAGGGGGCTTATTGCCGGCACAACTTTAGAACAGCATTGTAGCACCTAATTTTTGTTATTTTTTTATTTTTTTTTCTTTTTTGCGTGATTGTTTTTGTTGCTTTTAACAGATTGATTTTTCCTTTTGCGAGTACCCCAGAGGGACCGAAAGTTATTATATATTTATTATATTTATAGTTTTCATTTATGGTACGTATGTGATATTGAAGTTGAGTTTTAACTAGTGCTGCTTTTCTATTATCCCAGCTGGTCAAAGGATTTCCGTGCAATGATAAACACGTATTTCTTTTCTCTTAAAAAGAGTCCTTGAAAATACTATAGCGTTGATCCTTTTGCTATATATATGTTTGTTTCCGTACGCAAGTGTGCGATGGTGTACTTGCTGATTTATACATCAAAACTTGCTACAATTGCTGATGTTTGTTGAGAAAAATATATACGTTTTTAAGCGTTTGTTTACCATCATGTATTTAGTCAACCTTTTCCCTTTTTAGTTTAAATGTGCTTCTCTTTTTTTTTTTCCTTTTGCGCACCAATGGACGTAAAAACAGTTTTACACGTGTGCAACATATTTCTCAAAGCCAAGAGGTAACGTACTACAGAAGGAGAAGCATGAATCAAATGATGCGGCGCTACCTTTTGTTTAACAAGATGAACAACCAGAAAGCCATATTCATATCATGGATTGTAGCCTACAACACCTTTCAAAGAAATAAATTACCGTCTGATTGGTCCCCTTTTTTGTTTTTGTTTGTTTGTGCGCGATATATATGGTGATTTTTTGCCCTTTCTTAAGATATAGTAAACATATGCGAATGAAGGCTAAGAGGATCAAGCTTCTCGCGCCATCGCAAGTGGTTCCTGCCAGTTGCTATTTGCAAGTGGGATTAGTAAGTAACTACATGTGCAGGATGGCGTGCTTGAGGTATCTCTGCTCCCCTATTGATGCCTGAAATCGGTTTATTATTATTATTATTATTGCTATCATTATCATGATTATTATTATGTTGTTTGCAGCAGTGGTCTTTCTATCAATATGCCAGTTAGCTAGTTAGTTAGTTTTTTTTGAAGGGGATACGCCGCCTTCATTTCTTCCCATTTTCTCCTCTCTTTGTGTGCTTTAAGTTTCTTCTTCTTTTGGTGCTATTAGTTGTTACTATTATTGTTTTTGTCGTTATCTGTGCTGAAGTTTTTGCCGAATGGTTTTTATTTTTGTTTACCTTCAGATCTATATGTTTGTCTTTAATAACGTATACATAAAACTATGTTTCTTTCAAGAACGGGTAGGCTGGCACAATGATTTTTTTAAGTTTTTTTTTTTTCATGCTGTAGGGTTTTTTTATTGTTGAAACAATTTTGCTTTTTAAAAAGTTTCAAAACATTTTTTATTGTATATATTCTTTATACCGTCGGACTGCGTAGGGCCAAATTTAAGTGCATTTGCTGTTTTTTTTCTCTTTTTCATTTTCTTTTATTGTTGTATGGATGCTACTATAGTGTGGGTACATGCCATAGCTGTAAAACTAAACGTAAGAGAATCCATTTTTTGTTTTGTAGTATTATTGCTTTCAAGACTTCAAAAAGAAAAAAAAGAATACTTCTTATTTATTTGTTACACACTGCTGATACATTTTTTTTTTTTTCATTCTTCATTGTTCTACCGAGAGAATGTGCATTTATGTATGTATGCACATGCATGCATACATAAATGCATTTTTTTTTACCGAATGGAAGTGATGCAGCAAGAAAGAAAAAACATAAATATTACTTTCGGTACTTTTCTCTCTATGATACATGTGAGAGTTGAGTGCGCTTTTAGTTTATTTACTCTTTCATTTCTCTCCGACGAGCAAATATAACGAATGAGTGCAAGCACAAGGTAAGAGAGATAGTAGTGAGAGAGGGTGAGAAGAATTCGTAATAATATTTGTGCTTTGCGTTTTGCGTGACATCTCTTTTTTCTTCTTTTTTATATATAGTTGTGATGATTACGTGTATGAAACACAGTAGCGAAATGAGCCACCATTTTTGAGGACCACTTTGCTTTGTGCATTCCAGTTCATTTTTTACCATTTTTTTTTTTAAGTTCTGTTGTACCGATAGATATAGCGAATGGTATCAGCGACGGACTGAAGGCTGTGCCTCACATTTTGTTGATGCCTACTTCTATCTACGTAACAATATCTATATTTGTATCCATATTAATATGCTTTTTTTTTGCTTTAGGGAACGATACTTGCCTTACTTTGGGAGTTATTGCTTCCACTCAGCTGCGATATGACAAGACTGATGATGCTGATGTGTATCTCCTTTTTGTTTTTTGAGAGCCGAGGTGCAATGTGGAGGCATGGTTTCTATTTCAAGCATGTATGCAAAGAGCAAAATTAAATGTGGATAACATATATTGTAGGACCATTCAATTCTCTGAATCTCTCTTCTCCCTAAACGGGTAACACCGTCGTTGGCACACGACGGTTTTTTGAAAATGGGACTGCTGAGCAACAGTAACAACAATGAGAAAGCAATAAAGTGCTCTATCGCTGTGGGTCTTCATGAGAACTATATTTTGCTTCTTTGCTGCACTTCTCTTTATATCTTTTAAAGTTTTTTTTTTTGGGTAAGCACGTAGCGATCTGAGTCTACAATTCAAGTCTTTACGTTGGTAGTGCAGAACGCCAGCAATTTGCTTTTTTTTTTTCAAGGTTGATTTTGTATTGACAAGTAAGCCAATATATATATTATTATTATTATTATTATTATTATTTTCTTCTGTAGTCACTGGCCCAGTTAGTTTACGCACCTCAAGCATTATGCCTAGTGCATCTCCATGTGTTGACTACGTGAACTGGTCAAGTATTGCTTTACGACCTGAGCTGTTCAAAGCGCTGGAGCGCGTAAAGGGTCGGAGCGTGCACGAGAAGATATCCGTCTATGAAGGCTTTGGCTCTTTTCATTCTGAAAATGTGGAGGACCTTATGGCACAGGATGACTCGGAGTATAAGCGTCCGGCGAATTTTCCCATCTTTGCTGGGAAGATTCTATGCAGGCAGGAACTAGTGGAACTTGGCGCGATGCGCGGCATCATCGAGTGTCCCTTAACTACCGTTGGCTTTTGTCGACGTGGCATAAAACGACTGAGAGAGCCTGCCTCCCCAAACTCAATGCCAGATGCATGTGCGGTCTCCAATACGTCAGAATCTAGTAACGCTGATGGCGCCAGCCCATGTAATGGTCAGGAGAGCGTGGATAGTGATAGCGATAGTGCGGAAGAGAGTGACTGTCGTTGCCATTGGATGCGTCCTGAGCTAGCCAACGAACAGGCCGCAGCAGTGTGGAAAGCTCCAGTCGTGCAGTGTGCCATGGGAGCACCCTTCAGAAAACAGTACTTCTCGATAACACCGAGTATGACGTTTATTAACCACGGCGCCTTTGGCAGTGCGTTAGTGGGTGCGCTTGCTATCAAGCACCTGTATGAGCAGAAGATGGAGCGCGAGGTGGTGGATTTTATGGACCGGCAACTGCTTCCTCTGATTGTGCATAGCATTCGCTCCATCAGCAGTTTTTTTCACGCTGACCCCCGTCAGGTCGTGCTTGTGCAGAATGCCACATTCGCCCTTAATTGTGCCATGCAGCTCATCACCAAGGATGACGTGGTAGCCTTTCTCGATACGGAGTACTTGTCCGTGTACAAGATGATGTGGTTTCGTTGCCAAGAGGTTGGAGCCGTGCACCACGAGTTGCCCCTCTCACACCTGCTTCACAACGAGGCCATCATGGGCGACGATGTCGCTCTGACAGAGGAAATATGCCGACTACTTCCGGAAGGATGTACCACCATCGTGGTGGACTACGTCACCTCCACAAGCGCTGTTTGCCTACCCATCTTTACGCACATTGTGCCTGCGCTACGTCGTCGCGGTGTGGCCAAGATCATCGTTGACGGCGCTCACGCTCCACTTCAGCTTGACCTGAACTTTAACGCACTGAGTTCCGAGTGCCAGCCTACGGTGTTTGTTGGCAACCTGCATAAGTGGCTCTCTGCCCCCAAGGCTGTGGGGTTCTTGTGGGTGCGCAAGGAAGCGATGGACCACCTGCACAGTGTGGTGCTCTCGCACGGAGCGGGAGAGGGGCTGCTGTCAGAGTTCATTTGGGACGGCACGCGCGATTACGGTGCGTACTTGGCTATTCCCGCACTCGTGGACTTTTGGAAGGCGCAGGACTGCGATCGCATACGGAATCACTGCTCAGCGTTACTAGAGTCGGCTGCTGCTATGCTGTCCAGCGCTTTCGGCTCTCGTCGGGTTGCTCGTCATGCGCCATTTATGTCTCTTGTTGAGCTCCCTGAAGAGCTGCAAGACGATCTTGTGACCGCCCCATATATTCAGGATGTACTGCATGATGTGTACCACATTGAGGTACCAGTAAAGCGAATCAATGAACGTTTTTACCTTCGCATCAGCGTGTTTGTCTACAACACACCGGAGGAGTATGCATATCTACGTGAGGCCGTGTTGTCCATCGCTGATGAATGGGCCAGCTCCGAGGAGCGTCGCATCTTGCTCAAGAAGCGGGAGGAACAAAAGACAATGCAGGGCGTCGTTGCTGGCGGGACCGCTGATGGTGCTGCGGTTCCCTGTGATGAGCGCATCCGTCGACAGGGAGGCTGCGGAGTATCTGGACTGGACCCTTCACTCAAGCGCAAGAAGACCTCCAAGTTCTCCTAGTAAGGTAACCAGACTGTGTTGTGTGTCTTGCTGTTGCCGATGGACATATATGTATGTATTTTGACGTGGCAGCATTTTTTTTTTTCTGTAGATGTCCCCTCACTGTTGACTGGCAGACAACATTTGCAATGCTGCAACACGCAAACGTCGTCTGTCTTGTCTATCTTTTTTTTTCCGTGATATCAAATTCATGTCACGAGAGCTTATAAGAGTTTTTTTTTTTTCACTGTTGAGCATATCGAACACGACTGTGCGAGCTACTTTTTTCCCCTTATTTCGTGACTGCGGTGAATACTTTTTCTTTATATATGTGTGGCTCCACACGCGACAAAACATATATGTGCGTGTTGGTATGGTGAGCGTAGAAACAACAACAAGGAGGGGCGGTGGACCGAGAAGTGCGGCCATGCTTTGTGGAGTAAGTAGATTGCTGGCGGCTTTGATCCGGTTCCTTTGCTTGAGTGAATTTTTTTGTTGCTTCTTCTTTTATTATTAATATTTTCTAGGAGCTGTACCACGATAGCAGTGTACCGATATTATTTATTTATTGCTTATGCAACGTTTGGTGTCCTCGTGTGTTTTCGGCACCAAGACGCATATATTTGACATTTCTAACTACACCCTCCTTTAATTTTTTTTTTTGTGGTAGTTTGCGTCTATTTTGCTCGATAACAGGCTGAGGCCGGGATGATTAGAAAACATGCCGCTTGCTTAAAAAGAAAAAAAAAAAGCATGTGCACCGAGCAGATGCTAGACAGAAACCCTAACGAAAGCGGGTGAGAGATCTGTTCTTTACATTTACGTTGAATTTTTCTTTCCCAAGATTACTTAAAAAGAGGAAAAAGAGAAAACAAGTTATTACTTTGAAGTGAGTCTGTTGTATTTTTTATTTTTATTTATTTGCTATGACGCTTTTTTTTTTCCTTTTCTTTCGACTATCTCGTTCAAACTGTGAGTATATGCATGCAATTGTTCTCTTTCTCATACACATACACATACATACTGAAATGTGGTTTGTGCGTGATATTGTGGGTTTTCTCTCTTTTTTTTATTTGTTCTCTTTAGGGACGACACTGCGCGTGTGGGCGATGTGAAGTGAAACGCCCTTTCTTTATATTCATATATATATGAAATACTCTCTTTTCAATTTTCTTTTTGTTGTTGTTTACTTTTTATTGCATTGCGGAAGCATTTTACTGCTCTGCCAAGTGCTGTTGCGCCTTGTCACCTAACTGTTGCATTCCTTCATTGTGTATATCTGCTTTTTCTTTTTTTAAAATCATCTTCATCTTCTTTTTAAAACATATTAATACCATGACTATTTTGATGCTAGTAATTTATTCACACTAGTGAATTATCTCTTCTTCTCTCTTACACACCCGTTTTTCATACTGACATCATGCCACCGACCAAAGGCGGAAAGCGTCCTATCCCTCTGGGCGGCAAGGGCAAGGGTAAGCGCTCTGTGGGCAAGGCCGCGAAATCCGAGGGTCACAAGAAACGGAAGGGCCAGAAGAAGCAGCAGCACTGGAACCTCTACATCCATCGTGCCCTGCGCCAGGTGTACAAGCGTGGTACTCTCAGCAAGGCTGCGATGCGAGTGTTGTCCTCGTTTATTGAGGATATGTTCGGTAAGATTCAGTCTGAGGCTGTCTTTGTGGCTAAGATCAACAAGGTGAAAACCTTGACTGCTCGAGAGATTCAGACCTCTGCGCGTCTGCTGCTCCCCCCTGAGCTGGCGAAGCACGCAATGAGCGAGGGGACTAAGGCGGTGGCGAAGTATAACGCCTCCAGGGATGAAGCGTACAGCAAGAGCGCAATCTAGAGCCCTTGCAACTGAGGCAGCGAAACCAATGTACTTGTGTGCAGGTATTTCTTGTTAAAATCCCTCCCGTTTTCCTTTTTTTTTCTCCTCTTACAAATACCTCACACTAAACACCAATAGAGCACCCCCACCCTCCTTGTTATTTTTCTCGTGTGCGTGTGTTTTTTTATTTATTTATTTACTGTTTCTTTCCCAAAAAGAAGAAGAAAAAAGCAAAACAAAAAAGAGATCGAAATTGTCCTTTATGCGGCCTAGCGTATGTTGTGGAGGAGTGTGTATGCATCCTGTTTCCCCCTTTATGATCGCTCTTACTTTGTATAAAGTTTGGGTCAGGAGCTACTTTTTTTTTTTCTTTTCATCTTGTACCCATTACACTCGTGTCGTTCATTGCACGCTAGCTATTGTGATTGAATAGAAAAAAAAAGTATAGTAATTTAACAGACTCAGGCGAACGAGCGGGTTACTGTACAGATGTTTAAGCAGCGGCACCGAGACAGCCTAACTTCTGGTTGTGGTATATACATATATACATAATAGCAACTTACTACAAGCAAACATTTTGTGTTGTCACTTTTGCCACTTGTTCCTTCTCTGACTCTTCATAATCTGTCTTTTTTCCCCCTTTTCTCCTTTTTTTTTACTTTTGTGACTCTAAAGCTTCTAGTTGCACATCTGTGCTTGAGTGATCATTGACGACTTGTGCGCTTGCGGATGCTGCGCATGTAAGTGCTTGTTTCTTTACGTAACAAGGCTTTAGCATCATTCTGATTTATTTCTTTTCTTCCCTTTGTTTAGGTCAGTATATACATACATCTCTCTGAGTGAGGACCATAGAAGGGTGCCTTGGACGCTGTTTGTATGCTAGTAGATAGTAATGAGCGTGAGTGTTTTGGGGAATCGTATACCTGTGTGCGGTGGGACGTGCTCTGTGGCACCAGACTGGCGCATGTGGTTTCCCGTCAATACATTTACTCACATCACAACGATTGCGGTCATCTACCTCACGTGTGATCAGTGGAGTGCGTGGGAAGCTCTGTTGAGCGCACTCTTAGTCATTACCAACAACGCCGTCTCTTTCATTCTTCTATTTGCTGATCCTGGTATCTACCCCAGGCCTGCCATGGAGGAACCCCCTGAGAAAGCAGCAGCAGCAGCCACTTACTGCAGATCTTGCCGTCTCAATCGTCCACTGCGCACTTCGCACTGCTACACGTGTGGGGTGTGCGTGCGCGAGCACGACCACCACTGCAAGGTGCTTGGCGTCTGCATCGGTCGTCGCTCGCTGCGCTGGTTTGTTGCCTACCTCCTCACGATGGTGTTGCAGCTCTCGCTGGCGCTTTTTTTTCTTGTGCGTTCCTTCCGCAGGTTGCCTCTGGAGTCGGACTGGCCCACGCGTGCAGTTCCTGTTGGTTACTCCACCTGGACAGAGGGGGCCATTGACAGTTTCCAGAGCGCAGCAACTGCGGCCTTGCTGGAGCATATGCTGACTATGACGCTGGTTGGCGTGTTGCTTATTCCTGTTGCTGCGGGGACCGTTACGTACGTTTTGCTTCCTCTGACGGATACAACATGGCGTGAGGCGCTGAGTCAAGGAGGTGTGCGGCTTGTGCGGAATGAGGACACACCTTCTCTGTGGAAGTCAGCACTGTCTATGAAGCACCTACTGAGTATGCTTAAGAGGATGGGATATAACGTTGACCGTATGTGCCGTGCGGGACCCTCGTTGCTATACCACAGTGACTACGAAGTAGAGGCATGCTATGGTAGTGATGGGCGGGGGGGATGACGCACAAGTCCTTTGCGGCATAGCGGTATCATGCTGAGGCATGTTTGCTGTTTTTCAGTCCTTTTTTTTGCGCTTTAAATTATCATTTCTACTGATTTATGTACATTCTTCTTCAATATATGCATGATGATTGACACTAGTCCGTTTGTATCTTTACCGCATATCTTCTCGTTTCTTCAGTTGCTCTTCATCAAATATTTCTTTTGTCATTTTTTTTTTTTTTTCACTCCTCTCTTTTTAATTTGCCGTGTGAATGTACACTTATGAAAAGCGCAGTCGCTCATCATCGTTTATTGATTTGCGTGCACTTATCTAGCTATTTATCTTTTAAGTTGTATCGATACATATATTGATCCCATCACAGAGTCATACGTTCTCTTCTCTTTTCTGTTTATATTTATTCTCTCTAAGGAGAGAAACTAAGCAATGCAGCAGCATCAGCATCAGCCAACCTTTAGATCCTCTGGTACAAGCCCAGTAGAGGGAGGATACGATAGCAACGGTAAGATTAACAATGGTATCAATGCTATGGGTATTACGCCAAATGGGCCGCCAGTAGCTGGGGGAGCACCAAAAGGATCAGCCTCTGTTCTTGTACATGAGAATTCCATGGTGGATTTCATGAAACGCAATAACTCCTCGCAGGCGGCACTCGGCAAGTTTGTACGAAGAAAGTTTCTTTGCTTCTCTTTTTTGTTTAGTTCTGACTGCATGGTGTGGTGGATCCAAGCCATCATAACGTGCCTCATCGTCGTGGGCAACATGTGTACTACGTGGCGGTTCCTCGGCTGGATCGAGTTTCTTATATGCTGCACGTTACTATTTATGGGGTTTATCTCCTCATTTCTGGTAACGGCCACTGACCCTGGTATCTACCCGAGACTCAAGTTGGGCGAGGTCGATCCTCTTGGCGAGGACCACACGCTTGTGTACTGCCGTGTATGCTGTTTGCGCCGGCCGCCCCGCACGTCACATTGCTATCAGTGTGGGGTGTGCGTGCTTGAACACGATCATCATTGCGGTATTTTAGGTGGTTGTGTCGGCGTGCGGTCTCTGCGTTTCTTTGGAGTGTTTTTAATATCGCAGAGCACGGCGTGCTGCATGGGCCTCTTCTGGGTCCTGCGGTCTCTTATAGCCGGCGAGCTTTACAGCGACAGCAGTTCCAATAATTCTACTAGCAGTGCTGCCCTTCTCTCATCGATGACTTCCAGCACCACGTCAACTCACATTCCAAGACACCGCAGGGCCAGGGATTCGGCTGATGTGGACGTGGGCCTGCGTGCGTTTGGGGGGATTATGATAATTATTGTCGATACTTGTGTTATTGTTATGGTGGGCTCTATGTCGATTATGTATCTCTACCTCACGCTTACTTCGACAACGCGACGTGAGTCTCGCCGGACGCAAAACAACTGCTTGACGTTGCTAAAGCCAGCGATGGTGTGGCGCAACATTATCCACACTGCGTTTCCACCTTGTTCACTCGTTTCTGAAGAGGAGCCCACTACAACCGACGTTGTGATCATAGATATTGTGTAGAGCAGTGCAGGAGGGTGACACTTTATTGTTCTTACCAATGCTGCATCCAACGTCCATTATTAATTTTTTCTTTTTCCAATAATTAGATTGATGGGGTAAGGAGTGAGAAAATACTAAGGTGGAGCCGTAGAACACGAACCCGAAGGAAAGTAGACTCCTCTCATATTTCCCTCTTCCCTTTCCTTCTATCGGTTTCTATTTGCGTCGTAGTACACGCTGACAAAGTGTGTGCTACTGAGGTCTTCTTCTCTTTTTTTTTTTTGAAAGAGGGATGTATTTGTGTGTTCCGGTAGTGTAGGTAGTGCTTTTGAAATTTCTACGAGTAGAGAGGTGCGCATATCATATGTGCATGTGATTCGCTCCCTGTGCGACAGCATAAACTGATGTGACCACAATTGTTAGTTGGCATTCATTCTCCTAACTCTCTCTCTTTTTTTTTTTTTGCTCTGCATGAAATAAACTTCTAATTTCTAATTATTATTATTTTTCCTTCTTCTCTCCCTTTAATCTATTTACATCATGTTTCTTTTTTTTTTTTGCAGTAAAGTACTTTTGAAAGTAAGTATACCCCCACATCCGTGATAAAAGCATTATCACGGCAAGCGCCACCTGGCTTAAAGAAAATAAAAAAATATATAACAACTTTAGTTTTACTCTTATATATATTGTACACTAGCAGCACGTGGTGCGTATTCTTCAGCACTGTAGTCGATCTTGTTATTACTCTTTGATACACATCCCTTTTTTCTTTACTTTGTTGTTCTATTGTGTAGCGTAGTGTAGTATAGCGTCGCGTGTGCGCCTCTTCTTTTCTTTTTACTTTTAAATATACTCTTTTCTTAGTGTTGTTCCTATTTTTTTTTAAAAAAAAATATTGATTTTATCTGACGGTGTTTGCGTTTCTTGAGAATATGCAGGAGTTTGATGATTCAGGGTCTAACGCGAGCTCGAGGCGCAGTAGGGCAAGCGCGATCGGTGCGGAGAGCGCGAACAGTTCAAAGCAGCTCAGTTTCCCTGAACCTACCTTGACGAAGATTCTCAATAATCGCTTTCCGCTTTTCCCGATGATGCTTACTTACAAGCAAGCCAACATGCAGATTGTATCACTCATATCTATGGCGATATTTATGATGCAACACTGGGCCTTCTTTCTGAACCCATGGTTTAGTGTCGCGTGGGGTGGCGTTCTTGGTTCTGATTTGTCGAAGTTGTGTTATGGCTTTCAACTGGCCCTTTATGACCCTACTATGGTGTCATCGGCGTCGCCGGCGATGTATATTGGCTTTGCGTACGCCTTGCTTGCTGTAGTGTTTCTTCTTCTCTTTTGCATTCTATTCCACCTGCGACCGATGGAGGACAGGTCAGAGGGTAAAGGTCCCAGCAACACCGTTGGCCGAATAATGCTCGATGTGCTCTCCAGTATTCTCGTCATCCCCATATATCAATTCTGCTTCGCTGCGATGGTTTGCGGCTCGACGGGGAGGATGTGGATGCTGCCATATAACACCGCAGCAAAGTGCTGGGGTCCGAGCCATGTTGCGTCCTTCGTACCAGCCATTATTGTAATGTTGGTTTTGCTGCCGCTGTTGTACGCTAAGATTGTCTGCGTGTACGATTATATTGCTCTGTCTGACAACTTTCTCGCTAAGCGCCACTCACTGGTCGACAAACTGACTTACCTTCATGATGCCTTCAGTTGTTTTCTCTTCAGCATCATGCTTGCCTGGAATGTGCCAGTTGGATTTGTCGTTATCCACGCCATTACATCGGCAATCCTGGTGCTGAGCTATATCTATTTCCTGCCCTACTTTACAATGAAGGTGAACCGTTTCTACGTACTCGTGCACACCGTGGAATGCATCGGTTCTATTTTTGTTGCCGCCAGTCTCTCCAATTATACCTTCTCTACTAGCGAGGTATCATCGCTGTTGCTGCTTGGCGCTGGTGTCGTGGTGACGTTCATGATGGTGGTCATCACTGACTACCGTGTGAACACGAGCTACATATACGCAATGAAGCGTTCTCAGCAATGCTCTCATTTCGCCTTTGACGGCACTAATGAAACGGAAGATAATGATGACCATCATGCGCGGCTGTTCGAGGACAATGTGTGTCACGTGGATGACACCGAGGTGGGCATGCTGCCCTATCCTAAAGGACTTATCGCAACCAATTTATTTTGTCAGTACGCTGGGCTCAACAAGCAAGTGGCGGAGAGCATCACCAGGCAGGAGCTCAACTCGCTGCTGAGCGGTGGCCAGGGTGCGGAGAAGAAGAAGACATTGCCAGTTCTCGAGGCGTATCTGGATCGCGTGTTTGTCAACCTTGACGTGACGCTCAGCACCGGCTTTCTGGATCTCTACACGCGTCGCTTCAGCGCAGACCAAATTTCGGAGATGATGCTTATGTTTGCGGCCAACATTTACTCCAAGGGTCTGGTCACTTTCCCTGATGAGCCCAACATTCTTCAAGGGTTCGCAACCCTTATCACCACCTATCTCCCTGGTATGAGTTTTATGGGGGTCGATCTTGTGAAGCGAAGCCTTCGCTTGCCAACCAGTGTGGAGCAGCAGTTTCGCGCACTCAAGCAGGAGGGCGAGCTACGTGCTGCGCTCGGTATCCGCACCCATGCTCACAGCATCCGCAGCACTAAAGCTCGAACAACACACGGCCGCGTCCTGCAGTCTATCAACAAGTTCTGGATGAAGCTCACAGAACCCAATGTAAATATAAAGGAGGTCTCTGACATTGCCGACGATATTCGCGTCCGCCGCGAGCTCGCTATTAGCCAATTTGATCTTGCACTTCGCCACCAACAGAGCGCAGACGCCGTGCTGCTCCGCCGCCTTGGTGACTTCTTTACCGAGGTGATGATGGCACCTGATGCGGCGCACGAGTGCTACAACGAATCACGAGATGTATACGAAGCTCGGCAGGCACGCAGCATGCGCGGCACACGGCAGCACGTCGGTGACATTGACGTCGTTGCGCTCTCTGAGCGCATGAGGCAGCTTCTCCAGTACCATAAGAAGGGCGGCTCTCGTGCAGGCACGGGGACGACGAGCATGATGCGCCGCTTCTGTATGCTTGTCACTACGTATTTTGTTGTGCTTGTGGCGTGCAGTGCCATGTTCATTTACGTCGTGAACGCAGTCACCAAGGGACTGGATGATATCATGCAGGGGACGATGGCTTGCACTTCCCTGCGCTCAGAGGCGTGCCGCTTTGCATCGACAGCTATTGGTTACACTATAGAAGGAAACTCAGGTACCAAGGCGATTATGCTGACTTTGATGGAATCTCAGGTGGTGTCCTTCTCAAAAAACTTCAAGTTTGTATCCAGCGGTCGAGGACAGCCACACAGCAAGGAGGGCAAATATCTCATGTCGGAGAACAATATTCCGTTCTATGACATTACCACTCAGAACAGTCGCGGCTTCTCCTTATGGTCCTTCACAGAGACTTTTATTCAGGCCATGTCGGGATTCCTTCACCCGGAGAACTCTGTTAGCCACGTCTCGGACACTACTTTCATCATGGACGCTGGCGCAGTAGTGGGCCAGTCATACAGCAATCTACTTAGCTTGCACACCACAAAGGAACTCGCCCAAATCAGCGTTGCATGGATCGGGTGGCTTGTTGGAATCTTTATGCTCGCTCTCATCTGTATTTGCATCACCTACACTTCCCTGCTTTTTGCGTTCCGCCGCATTGCCATCAGTCGCGTGTTTACGTTTCAACTTTTCACGCTTATCCCATACGACGTGCTGGAGAAGTTGGCAACCGAAGCGAAGGAGCGGTACCATTATATCCATCTCGAGAAGTCATACAAGCGACCTGTGCAGACCATCATGGACGGCGCTGGTGATGGTGGCGGCGGCGCCACGAAGCAGGAAGTGGTTGAGATGCGCGTGAAGCATGGCGTTGTAACGCACGCACCGAATATTACCCTCGGCAACGTAGAGAGCAAGTCGTGCCTCAAGCCGCAACCTGGGGCGGTGCTTTCTTCTCCTGAAAGCGCGCTGAAAAGACGTAAGCGGGTTACCTTCAACCCGGTTGTAGAGGTGGTGGGAGGTGGCGGGCCCGAGACGAAGAAGAAGAACGAAGAGGAGAGCGCCAAGGAGGTGGAGAGCGAGGATGAAGAGGGTACTGATTTGCTGTTGCTGAGTGGGGTGAGCCGCAAGAAAGCTGCCACAGGCACCTCCGCCTCGTCCACTGGCAATCGTGCTGCGCTCTGCGGGACACTGCTTTATTTTTTCGTGATGGTGTGCTGCCTGGTCGTTGTGTGCGTGACTATTGTGCTTTTCATGGTGACGCAGAGTGGTCACAGCGAAGTTATCGATACCTATTCAGTGACGCAGCGTGAGCTCGTCTCTCAATGCCTCAGCATCACCGAGATTGTGCACAGCACCATACGCTTTGTGCAGACCGGCGCGGCTGTTGACTTTCAAAATACTCAGGACACCGTAAGCAGGCTGGTACAAAGCCTGCCTAATAGGATGGGGATTCAATTCACGACAGAAAGCACGAGAAAGCTTGTACGTATGCATCAACTATCGCGCATGATTGGCAATCTTACACTGGACGCATCCGCACTTGCGGCGAAATTCCACGACACATCTCTCATGTACTGGTCTGATATTCGTGATCGCGTTTCCATGGATGAAGAGGAGTTGTATGATTATATGAAAGCGAAGTACCCAACCTCCGCAGCTATCTCCAACAGCATTGTGGCTTACTTTCAAAATCAAATGAGCCCAGTTCAACTCATGGCTTTTGTTACGGTTGTGTCGAACACGGTCACCTACTCCCGCGAGTTCCGATCCTTGTATTTTGAGGTCATGCAGGCTCTCTCCCTCAACGATGGTGCGCGCGTCGTTGTTAGTGACACTTATTGGATCATCACTCTTGCGACTTCGTCTATTGCTGTTGCTATTTCTTTGGTTTTTGCACTTTCGCCGCTCCGTGACGTTGTCGCGAAGTACTTGTCGTGGAAGCAGACCATGGGCACTGCGCTGGCGTTTTCAGTAATGCTTGTTATGTCCGTGCTGATGATGATCGCTGCGCGAAGGGTGAAGAAAGACAGCGTTTCACCAGAGACGGGGTTTACGACCCTCAACTCGTTTGTCGATAGGTTTATGTTCATGGACGAATCTTTCAGCAACTTCGTTTTTACCGCTCAGCCACAACCGTGGTTTGATGGTGCGAATGTTAACGTGCACGAGGTGTCCAATATGCTTGGCAGCAATATTGAATCAGAATATCTGGAGGAGGGTGTAACTACTCTGTTTGCTGTGATGACAGATGAATGGAACCGCATTGCGCAGTTGTGCAACATCAGCTGTGCCTTGGCGATTAATAGCCTTAGCAACTACTTCGTCGTGGAGGCACCCATGCAGGAGGCACTGGACTTGAGTTACTGGGACATTACGCTTGAGCCTGGTTACTTGGAGAATCAGGTGCTGAACCCTGAGATTTACTACTACACCTCCAAAACTGAAGATCTCACCTGGCCAACTGTTGTGCAGTATAACAAGGCAACTACAATTCTAGCAGGTTCGGAGTACATGCAGTCAACACGTTTGATTTCCGACTCTATCCTGTCCCTATACGACTACTTTGTACTGGGAGAGGTTGCGGAAACGCAGCAGATGACTACTTTCCGCGCCAACATAGCCATCATCTTCCTTTCGCTGTGTGTCTTCCCGATTGCGGCGTGCCTATGGATGGGCGGCACCGCCATGAATGCGATTCAAGAAGTGCTTCAACTCAACAGCGATAGCGGCAATCAGAACACTTCTAGTGACACTGCGCGCTATAACTCTATGCTTCGCCGCGTGCAGTGTGGGCTCCTGCTGCTTGCGTTGCTCTTCAGTGCGACCTTCGGCGTTGGTATCTGGCTTACACAGACTGGCTTTTCTTTCATAGGCCAGCTAAACCTCGCCACGCAGCACGAATACCATGTTGCAATCTCATTTTACCGCTTCCGGCAGCTGCTCTCCACGCGCGTTTTCTTTACGTCACCTTCCTCTATTGTTGGCATACTCACGCAGCTGTCAGATCAGATTATTGACCAGTTTCGTGGCACCGTGGAGACAGGCGTACCGCGCGGCCTCAGTCTAAGCGACACAGTGAACGAGCTGGTGTTTGGTATTGCCAACATTCCAGTACAGCGCGAGGTCATGATCTCTTACCTGATGAACAATTGTTCTGATTTTTGCCGCGGCCCGTACTCCCCGCTTCCGCTGGTAGACGCAACTGTCGCCAATAATGGAGAAATTTCCTCTACGACAGAGACAGTGGCAGCTGGCGCGTTCAACTGGATTGATCTTGTCCGGAGGGGAGTTGCGGTGGCAGAGGATTTTTCCGATTCCAGTACAAATACAATGGAGACGACGTTGAACACACTAACAGGAATTGCGCTGCCAATCATGACCTCTCTCTCTGACTCCTCATACGCGGTTCTCTCTGCTCTTGATGACCACCGGAAGATTCTCACGAATGTGTTTCTAGTGCTATCCATCTTTACTCTCCTTGCGTGTTTATTCGTGTACGTGTTGGTGATTATTCCTACGGTGATGCGCCTCTTCAAGGAGGAGGAGGCCTCACGTGTGCTGCTTCAGATGATTCCACCTGATGTTCGCGATGAGGTGCCTGCCATCGCACAGTACGCGGAGACTGGCGAGATGTCCAATGCGGCTGAGCTTCACTCGAAGTTTGAGGCCAACGAGAAGTTATTGCAGAACATTCTCCCTCAAAAGATCGCTGTGCGGCTGAAGAGCGGTGAGAGACCCATTGCAGACCCACACAAGTGCGTCACAATGCTGTTTACCGATTTTGTTGGTTTCACAAAGCGTAGTAGCACGATGCAGGCTCGCGAAATTGTTGACTTTCTCAACGAGGTCTTTCTTGAGTTTGACACCGTCGTGGAGCTTCTTGGCGTCGAGAAGATTAAGACGATTGGCGACGCCTTTTTTATGGCGGGTGGGCTGGACCCACTTGTCACCGATCACGCCCTGCGCGTGGTGGAGGCCGGTCTTATGTTTTTTGAGGCTCTTGAGGAACACAATCGCCGTCACCCCAACCGCGTGCCGCTACAGATGCGCTTGGGCGTGCACTCTGGTCCTGTGGTCGCTGGTGTAATTGGCATCAAGAAGGTTCAGTACGATTTGTGGGGGGACTCTGTTGAGATTGCCAATGCAATGGAGAGCACTGGTGTGCCCGGCTTCGTACATGTTTCTGAGAACACGGCAGTGTTTGTTCGTGGTTACTTCCAGCTTGAGCCACGTGGAGAACTTCCTCGCGAGAAGGAGCACATCCCAGACAACATGCCCGCAACTTTTAATGTTGTGAGTCGTATATTGCCAACACCGTACATGCATCTCAGGCGGCCGCGTCTACTGCCAACAAACATTCGTCAGATGCAGTGATATTGATTGGGAGAGTGGAGGGCTGACCAATGTTTTTTTTCTTTCTTTTCTTTGTGTGTCGGCGCCATCTTTCTGCTTTGTTTAGTTTTTCTTTATCTGCTAGTTCTTAGTATTTGAGAAGTGCTTTTTTTTTGTAGAGGGTAGTTGTAGGGAAGCATATCACAAGAATATGTTCTCACCTGCATTTACTTTGATTTAAGTGGCTATGTAATCAATTTTTGATGGTTGATGTTAAGTATCAAACATTTTTCAATGCACGCACGCATACAAAAGCACAAACTACACTGTCGAACTTGCTTTTTTTTTTCTCTCTTTTACCATCTGCTGCCAGGTGAACACGTTTGTTATGTATATAAGAATTC
This sequence comes from Sergeia podlipaevii, assembly GCA_030849805.1. Lineage (NCBI taxonomy): Eukaryota > Euglenozoa > Kinetoplastea > Trypanosomatida > Trypanosomatidae > Sergeia > Sergeia podlipaevii. Next base: position 72,290 of record JASANZ010002249.1, read on the forward strand.
TTATTGTTCTTCTGTTAACACTTTTTTTTTTCTTTGCAATCATTTTTATTTATTTATTTTTTGATATTTGGAACGCATCTGTTGAGCATGGCAGACATTTTTTTTTCTTTATCTTTGTGGTGTGATGCTAGTGTACACACTAAAGCGAACACTGTAGTGGGGGAGATGCATGATTCTTTAGTGGCTCTCTTTGCGTACTTCTTCTTCCCTTGTTTTGTAAAGAGAAAAGGAAGAAAACACATGTTGTGAGTGGGAGAGAAATAGATTGGTACAGAAACACAACACTATGCAGCGTACGTTCTTTCATTTCCACTTTGCTTGCTGACTTTTGCCGCTATGAGTGCTTTTTTTTTTCGGCGTTGTTGATATTCTAGTAAAGAAATACGAAAGTTTAATTCCAGCTACAAGAAACTATTTAAATGCCTTTCTCTGTAAATTTCCGTGTGTCTTGTTTTCTGTTTGCACCGTTTCTTTGTATGCGCCGACTGACGCTTCTTTTCTTTAATAATTCAGCACACACACAGAAAGAGAGGGGAGTACTTAGGAGACGTGATACACTCTCAATAGCAGCAGAGTTGATATCATGAGTGCTCCAGGGCATGCGTCAGTAAGTCCCTTCCCCCCTACATCGTTGCGGACTAGTAGGTTAGAGTGTGTACAGCTGTGGAGCTTGAAAGAGACTTATTTGAATTAACAACGGCAACAACAAAAAAAAAACATTATAATAATGAAAGGTGCACCGCGGAGAGTATAATGCTTCACTTACACTGTGTAGTTGTGAAGCATTATACTCGCGTCACGAAGCGTGAAACTTTTTGTTATTTATCTTTCTTCTTTTCCTTTCGTGTCTTTCTTTATGTGCGTACAGATACCACGGTGTTATAGCTGGTTCACTGGAAGTGAGAGACAAGCAACATTATTAAAAGTGAGAAGTAGGAGGAGGAAGGGCAAACAAAGTGATATCTTTTTTTTGTTGTTTTTGTTCTTGTTTTCTCCTTGTATGCACATGTGCATGTGACTCTCAGTGCGATTCTAAGGCAATCGCCCCTTTTGCCGTTACGTCTTTGACTTTTGATTCTTTACACTATTTGCCACACTACTTCTGATACATATTTTTTGTTTTCTTTCTTTTTGTTTTTTTTCTGCATAAAAGTAAAACTATTTTCTTTTTCAGTTTTTCCAGTTTTAATTTTTTTTTGCATTTTAAAACAGATATCAATTCATTGCTTTATTTTGATGGGTATATTGCGAGTGAGGCACACAGTAATATAGGCACCTTGCTTGCGAACTTTTTTTTTTTTCCTCTGCGGTAGCAGTGAGTGAGTTTGACTGTGGAACGATATTGAAGAAAGCGATATACACAGAGGAGAAGGAGAAGACAACAAATGTCAGAGGTACAATCAGCACGGTCTTCCTCGTGGACAACATTTAGGGACTCTGTTCCTGTACCGAACCGCCTGGACAGCGAGGACGTCCACATATCTCTGGATACTGAGTTACTTGCACCTTCGGCTCACTCATACCCACTGCAAGACGAGTGGCTCCGTCTAGAGGACTGTGGGGCTGCAGGAGAGAACATCAGCACCGGCGCTGGTGCGCGTATCTTAGCTCACCAGGAAGAAACTCCACATACCAATGAAGAGGGTACATGTCGTGACGACGGGATTCCGGTCGGCAACGAGGGCGATGACGATGAATGGGTGGAGGTTACTGAGGAGGACATACTTACGTCTACGGAGTACCGCTCTGTGCTTCGTCGCTTACAGCAGGAGTGGGATGAGGCTTCCCATCTTCAGCGGATGGAGCTTAACCGCGCGTATAGCGCTGCTACTCGCGAGATGATCCAGCGTGAGTTGGAAGAGCAGCGGCAGCGCGATGCAGAAGCACGCCAGCAACAACAGCAGCGGCAGCAGGAAGGACAGGCACGGCACGACCAAGGGTTTCTGGAGGAGCTCTTCTGCTATTTGTGGAGTTTGCTCAACCACCGCAGCGACAGCGCTGGCGAGCCCCGCCAGGGAAATGACGACATCCACTATTCAGTAGAAAGTGTAAGTGAGAGTTCGAGGATGACGCGCGTGTGCGACTGCCTTGGAGGTCCAGCTGGTTTTCACCGCAGGGGTTGCCCACTTGGCTGCCGACATGAGTGCAACTGTCTTGGCGCCTCAGCGGGGTACCACCATCCTGATTGCCATTGATAGCTGGGGAGGGGGGGGGAGGGGAAATACTCGNNNNTTTTTTTACTGCTATATTTACTTTTACTACTTTCACTATTTCTTTTGAGGACGTCCGCATTTAAGGATGAAATGTGTGTCTGCGTGTGTGCGAGCAGCCTATCATCCTCCTTTTCTTCTTCTTTTTTGACGCCGATCGTCTCTACTGTAGTGTTCAGTGTTTTTTCAAAATCAGTTTTGTCGTGGTTTATTATACAAATCAAGAATCTTTAATTTTATTTTATTTGTATAATAAACAATGCAGGAGTGTAGCTAGCTTTTCTTTCAGCAAAGCGAGGGAAAAGTAGAGCGCACTGCCCATCTTATGTGTGTTTTGTGTATGAACGTGCGCTTTTTCATATTATTTGTCTATTTCTTTATAAACTTTGACTGTTATTTCATGTCCTTTAATTTCCACCCATCTGCTTCATTTTATGGGTCTTATTGCATGTTGTTCAAGCATTCGCCTGTAAGCTAGAAATTCTTAAGGAAACATTTAAAGAAGCAAAATACGTCGTCGTGAAGGGAGATCTTTGAACGATTGCGTAGTGTAAGAGGAAACACTTTGCTGTTCAATTCTACTATTTTCTTGGTAGAATAAAATACAAGAAAAGAGAAGTAGGAAAAAATCAAGGAATAATACATTATAAAGAAAATACAATGGCCACAGCATTGAAGTGGATTGTTGGCGCTGGTGCCGTTGCATTTGGTGGCGTGGTGGGCTTTGGGTACAGCGACCCTGCATGGACTCAGCGGAAGTTTGACGCTAGTAAAATTCCGCCTCTTAAGTTTGAGAGGCCCCCGACCCGTGCGCAGTGCCTCGAGAAGCTGATGAGCCACAACACTGTGGATAGGGCGCTCGATGCACTTGTCATTGGTGGTGGCTGCGTTGGTTCCGCGACTGCCCTCGATGCTGTGACCCGTGGCCTTGATGTTGGTCTTGTAGAGATGTACGACTACGCCAGCGAGACCAGCAGCCGCAGCACCAAGCTCATTCATGGCGGCATCCGCTACCTCGAGAAAGCCGTCTTCCAGCTCGACCCCATGCAGCTGAAGCTCGTCGCCGAGGCTCTTCGCGAGCGCACTATCATGATCCACCAGGCACCCCATCTGTGCCAGGGCCTGCCAACAATTGTGCCTTGCTACCACTCCTATGATGTCTTTCTCTACTGGTGCGGCACGAAAGTGTACGATATCATTGCCGCCATGTACGGTGGAACCGTGAAGTACTCCGGCTTTGTACGCCCCTACGAGACGATGGAGCTCTACCCCAAGCTCCGCAAGACCAACGAGAACGGCTATGCTCTCATCGGCGCTGTCCGCTACTATGATGGCCAGATGAACGATGCCCGTCTTTGCTTCTCTGCAGCCATGACGGCCGCCTGTTACGGTGCCGCCATCGTCAACTACGCCAAGGTGACCAGCATCGAGACGGTGTCTAACGCCAAGGGCGACGAGCTTGTGAAGTCAACTATTACCGACACTCGGAACGGCAACACGTTTGAGGTGTACAGCAAGTCCCTTGTCAACGCCGGTGGACCGTTCACCGAGGAGGTTGAAAAGCTTGCCAAGGCTTCTCCTGGCCAGGTGGAGATGGTGCCCGCTTCTGGCACTCATATTGTGATTGAGCGCAAGTACTGCCCCAGGGCACACGAAGCCACAATCGTGCCTTCTTCTGACGGTCGCGTGTTCTTCACCATCCCGTGGCTCGGCGGCTGCCTCCTCGGTACCACTGATAACAAGTGTGAGGTGACCGATGACCCGCGTCCTTCTGAGGCCGATATTCAGTTCCTCCTCAACAATGCTGAAGCGTATGTTGGCAAGATCCCCCGGGAGGCCGTCAAGTCCGCGTGGACTGGCATCCGTCCTCTTGCGCAGCCCAAGGACCAGCACAAGAGTGGTGGCACTCAGAACATTGTCCGAGAGCATCTCATCACTGTGGATGAGAAGAGCCATATTCTCAACATCACTGGCGGAAAGTGGACGACGTACCGCAAGATGGGCGAGGAGGCTGTCGACCAACTCTGCGCTACTCTTCTCAAGGACTGGGTCAGGGCCCGTCCCTGCATCACGAACGACATGGTCATGGTTGGCGCGCGCCACCTTAACACTGTTCCTGCCACCTGTCCCGCTGATGTGCCCGAGGATGTGCACCGTCACTGGTACAACAACTACGGTGACCTCTATAAGGAGGTGTACGCGATTGCATCCAAGGACAACGGCCGATACATGAAGCGTCTGGTTGAGGACTGTCCCGTCACCGAGGCCGAAGTCATCTGGTCCGTCAACAACGAACACTGTGAGCGCGTCATGGACTTTATCGCTCGCCGCACGCGCATGGCCTTCGTGGATGCGGATAAGGCGGAGGCCGCTATTCCACGCGTGGCGCAGCTCATGGGCACTGAGAAGAAGTGGAGCCGTGCCACTATCAACGCCGAGACCACTCACGCCGCCACCGCCATGGGTGCGTTTCGTGGTGCGTAAAATATGAAAAAGGAGAAAGAAGTTCATTTATTGGCAAAGCGAAGTGTCCTTATCTACTTTTCTATGCTCTGTGAACGGGGCACTATCATGGGAAATGATAGCGGGCAAAAGTGAATTTGCTGTTGTGCATCAAAGTGTGTACAAATAGTGGGAAGGAGGGATTTAGACCATATCATTTTAGCTTACTACTACTATTATTATATTACTATTATTATTATTGTTACTAAACGAGCCATATTATACATACATATATTTCCCCAAGCTGAGAAAATGCATTGTAGCAGCTACAATAGCAGCAGCACCAACAAAAGAGAGAGAAAACACTTTAACAGGGGCGTTGTGAATGAAGTTGAAGATAATAGTGAGACGCAGAAAGAGAACAACACGAATGTCGTCATACACACGGTGAAACATTTCTTTTTTTTCTTTGATTTTTTTCCCCTCTTTCTGATAACAGTAGGATGCTCCTCCAGCTCATTTGCCGCTTCAATTTGAGCTACGTAAAGCATTCAATACGTTATGAAGAAGCAAACACCAGCATACATTATCTAGGACCAACTCGACTATTATATATATATATGTTTGTGAGTGAGAGCAAAAGTACATGTGTGTGACAGCGTTGTATCCCGTCATCACTTCACTTGTTGGTTTTTCGTGGTGTACGGAATGTATGCCTTACTGCCCGCTGAAGGGGCACACTGTAGCTTCTTCCCCCCCCCCCTCCTTGCTTTGGTGGAGGTGGGCTGATAAGCACGCGGTTTGTATATGTTTCTTTCGTACATATTGCTTTTCAATTCCCTACAAAACTGCTGGTAAGATTACACCTTTTTTTTTCCTTTTTTGCCTTTGTATAATGTGACTTAGTATTGTTTTACTGCAAATTGTAGGGTGAGGGGAAGTTTCAACGGAAGTACAAGTGTGCGCGTCCTTTTTTTTTTCTTTACGTTCCTTGCGTTGAGATATTGCGAGAGGAAAAAAAAACCCACCACACTTACAAAACGTATCGCTTTTTTCATTCCATTTGATATGCTGCGTGTACTGAAAGGGGTATCTATGCTTCAGAATATATATTGAAAAGAATGAAAAGGTATGCCGCAGAGCTGATAGAGAGAAAGAGGCATACAAAGCTTTGCTTATTATTCCTATCTGTTGTTGTTGGACCATCGCATGTGCATGTGTTACTTTCAGTGCGTCATCATACATTTTTTTCCTCTTCTGAATCACGCTGTTTTCTTTGCATTTTATTTTTATTTTTGTCCATTTTTGATTTTGTAACTGTGTCCTGTGTAGTACTACTTGTTTCAAATGCTCACCATATTTTTTACTATACCTGCTTTTCCCTTTCATTTTCTTTGAATACTCAGACATCTCCTACGTCCGATATGTTTCTTTTTTTTGGTTTTATTGAACCAGATGTTATTATGCTACTATGACAATAACAACGAAAGAAAAAGTATTTTAGAAACTTGAAACATGTATATTGAGCACATATTTTGAGGGTGCTTTTGTTTGTGACTGATGTTTGCGCACATGTGATGATATCAAAAGGAACTTATGTCTTTTTGGTGTTGTAGTTTTATTTATTTATTCGCTACCAACAAGGGGACAGAAGGGGGGGGGGGAAGTAAGGAATTATTATATATAATAAAATTTCTGATATGGAGGCAGAGAGTGCGACATTCTTTTTTGTAAGGCGCACAAGAGAAAAAAAAGCATGGGGCTTAGCTCCAGTATGGAATTCAGAAAGCAGAAACAACGACAACACCTTAAAAAAAAAAAAAAGACACTATTCAGAACAGAAAAAAATATGATATATACGTGATTGTGCTGTTGTTGTTGTTTTGTAGAATTAGCAGTACCTGCGTGGTACTCCTACGCTGCAAGAGAAAAAAAAAAGCTAGTTATCTCTGTGGGTCGAGCAACGAGACATTCGTTTACATAATTTTCTTTTTTTTTGACTTTTTTTTTCTCCTTCTGTGACCGTCATTCATGTTACGCTGTATCGGTAGTGACGATGCCTTCCATTGGGTCCACGCGCTTAGTATTAGATCAGCCAAAACTGGATAGCTGCTGTTTTTCTTCTTCTTCTCACGTACTTTTTGCTAAACTTATACTCTGCTTGTGCGAATACTTTGCTTTCCTGTTTCTCTCTGTATTTTTCTGTTTTGATTTCCTTGTGTGTGCGCGCACTGTTTTTTTCCTTTTTGCACAGTTCACGTATATCGTGTGGGGTTCTTCTAGGTGCAGCTAGTGATACTTATCTCCATAGCAAATCTTGGAGAAATATATACATACACATATAGGGGAACAAAATAGTATTGCATTAATAGAAGAGGTGGGAGGTTTCTTTTCCTTCTCTAACTCTCTCTTTTCTAATCTTCATTTTTCTAATATATTGTAGTAGCAGTAGTATTAGTGAAAAAAGGACGGCAAACAACAACAAAAAAGCGGAGTATCACCATAAAAACAACAACAACAAAAAAAAAAGTCATTCGTAGTGTTGTGAGCACCATTTTTTTTTTGCTTTATTTTTACAAAAAAAATATACCGAATACTCTCAAAATGTCCACTATCAGTGCACAGGATATAGGCCCTGGCGGTGTGAATCTGGAGGGTAGGCCTATTTTCATTGCTACTGATCACACCAAGTTTAGCCCATCTGTTGACCGACAGCTGACAGATCAGGAGCAGCTTGCGTGGAAATCGTTTCAGCTCTGGCGCACCACGTTGTCAATGGAGCGGCGGGACAATGTGTACAAGAATGTGCTAGACTCTGACTACACTAACTTTCATCTCTCGTATCACATGCTTGGCACTCCATTTCCTGTTGTGGAAGCGATGCCGGGCATCTACGACACCGTAACATGCATTCGTTGGTATGAGCACGCCATCAGCGCTTCCGTGGGCTATGCATATCTCAAGTGGATCAAAGGTAAGGCCTCTAGTCGTCATGCGAAAATGATGACCACCACTCGCAACGTCATTGGCTTTGGCACTTTTGTCTTTACCGAGATGTGCTTTGCATATCGCAGTATGTTTAGACTGAGTGGGTATCTCCCCAACGATTACGAATGCCGCAAGTATGGTGTGCTAGAGGACAAGCAGCGGCTAGAGCAGAAGAAGCTGCTTTGGGATAAATACGCGGCCTACAAGAAAGAGTGGTGCCGCCGATATGACTATCACGTGTATGGCATTCGCCCTGGCGAGAACTGGAACATTTTTTCTGCATGTTGGCTCCCAACATGGACGCCGTCTTACGGCACGATTACTGACTATCCTCTGCGCAAGAATCCTTACTACCTCTCTTCGAAGCCTCTCAGCCCTAGCGACTTTCTTGAGAACACATTTTTTGTTCAGTTGGAGAAGTCTGACAACGTGCCTCTCGTCAGGGCTCGCCCAGAGGTCAAGTATATCTACAGTGGGCCGCACAACGCGACGGTGCCTGTGAAAACGTACAACAAGTAAGCAGATATTGCTGGCACGGAATATATGTGAACCAAGATGGTTTCTCAGAGCGAATTTCTTGCTTATACCTTACGTACTAATTAGAAACACGTCGTGTGTCGAGCAGTGATGCCAGAATAATAAGAAGATGCGTAAACAAATCTTCGTGGCGTTTGCAGTACTGTGACCTCGTCTGCAAGTGTAGGGACTAAATAAAATGTTTTTTTTTTTTTTNTTTTTTTTTTTTTTTTTTTGAAGGGCAGCTAGACTCTCATCCACCCTAGGACCTCTTTTTTTGTTACTCATTATACAGCACTGTTGATTTGCAGTTTAGTTTTGGTTTTCGTAGTACTATAGTAGTAGCATTGCTCATCCGCGTTCCTTTTTATTTTAAAGGACCCTTTTTTCTTAAATTTTTACGGATTTACCTCTTACTTTTTTTTTCATATGTCTGTATGCTATGTCCTTTTTTTTTTGTAAACGAGGAGGGAAGGTGTATTGAACATTTATAAGTTGACTTCCCGTTTGCTGCCGGAGTTAAAACGCAAAGAATAGCACATATAAAGTATTGTGCACATGTGTACGTATAATCTAAAAGCGAGAGAAAACGTGCTTGGCTGCGCTGTGTGCTTCTTTTAATACCACCTTTACTCCATCGCTATTGATATGCACGTAAGTGGGTGAACCAACGTGTTTGTATGTATATATATATATATGGTTCCCTTTTTTTCTTCTTTTTTTTTTCCTTTCTCTTTTCTTCTGTTTTTCCACTTGATAGAATAGTGGAGTGCAGACATCTCGCATTGTCGTTGCACAAGGCTTTTAGATAGTACCCCCCTCCCCTTTTTCATTTGTTATTTTTCTTTTCATAGTACACTCAATCATCTTACACTGGAAATCCTTTCCTCTCTCCCGCCTTGCTTTTTAGATGTCTGAGACTCCTTTGAGACAGCGGCATCCGGGAGACACAAGCCTCGACACTGTTGTGGCGAGCGCGTTAGAGGTAACTCAGCACTCGCAGCCTGGCCCAAGCCCCAGGCAAACAGTGACACATCTGGAAACACTGGAGCCAGTTTTTGACCAAATCGAGACCGTGCGGCGCTTGCGCTGGCTGGCGCGGCAGTACGTGCATGCCTGCGCCGGAACCGAATCTTCCTTTAGGAGTGCTGGCGGAGGCGCTGCCGGGAACATAGCAGAGCTCCAGGCACTGAAGGATGAGGCGGCTACCCTCAGGTCCCGCGCTCTAGGCGAGACCAACTCTATGTGGTTGAAGTTCAAAGAAACATGCGAGCGGGTCATCCTGGAAAGCCGCGCTGTGAGTGGTGCACAGTACCCCTCACACGATGTTGCAAAACCTGCTTTCGGTGCACTTGCCCCAGCGGATGTGATGAGCTTTGATGTGCCTGATGAATGGGATGGGACGACGGCATCTGCGGCGATGCCGGTGGATAGCAGAGACTTTTTTTATCACGGCAGTCAGCACCCGCAAATCCTGAGAGAGTCAAGTGCTGCTCTTGTGCTGGAGGTGGCTCTCGCTCAGCTCTCGTCCAAAGTGGCGGTGCTCAATGAGCAGCTACAGTGCTCCACGGTCTCTTCAATTCTGGCGCAAGAGTCAACGGCGGAGCATAATGCCAGCGCGGAGGGGCTTCGCAGTCCCTGGGATGTGGAGGACTCAACAATGGATCTGCCACTAGATGGGACCTCTGAGCAGCACCAGCAGCAGTACACCACCGTGGATCTTCTAGAAGCGGTGGAAAGTCTCCTCGATGGACAGCCAGACACGGTGCTTTCTCATCCTCGCTGGGAGCTGCTGGTACGTGCGATGGTGAAGGCAGTAGTGGAGGAGGAGCAAGGGTCCTCAACTGTGCTGGAACGTTACTTTGGGGCTGCTTCTTCACGACAGCGCCTAGCCACGGTGCGGGTGATGCTTTCCTTGTTGGACATGGGCTCTGCAATTCAGCTTCAGAGCGACAAAGTGGCCGGAACATTCGTGCGTCTCTTGCTGCGCTTTGTCCAACGACTGCCTGAGGACTGGGCCGCGCTGCTGGATGCTGAAGTGGGTACTGTTTTACGTCGGTTTCTCTCTTGTGTCGTGGTACCTTACGCAGCAATCTGCAGCGAGGTCGACCCTACGGCTTTGTGGCTGCGCGTGTGGGTCACGCGACCGAGTCTGGCCTGCGTTCTGGCTGATCTCCCCTTTTCTTCTGCCACACTTCTCCAGCACTTGGTAGAGTGCCTGCCGAACTCACACGCTCTCAGTGTGGTTGCTACGCTGCTGTGCTTTATCTCTAGAGGAATTACGTCGCGAGGCTCCGCAGAGGCCTGGACTTCTCTTGATGCGTACAACAAAGCACAGTACCAGCAGCAACATCCAATGTTTCTGCTTCTGTACTCTCGCTGTTGTCGCGTCCTCAGCGAGCGCAGTTCCACTATTGCTCCTGAGGTGGTGAAGTTGGTGAGCGGTGCTTTGCAAGCCAATGTGACAGCACTGCCACATCAGTCAATTAAAGGGTTGTATGACGTAGTCACCACGCTTCGCACGGAGGACGATAGTGGTTTGACAACAGAAGCGGGACCACCGCCGACGTGGGAGGCGTGGCGGGTGCGCTTAATGGGTGCCCTTCTACTCGCTATGTCTGGGAGACTACCATCGGATACTCTGCGCCACCTTGATAGCGTCGTGCGAGTGCAGTTGGAGGAGGTATGCACTGCTGGAAGCAACCCCCTTGTAGCTGAGGTCCGAGCGTTGTGGTGTGCGTTGCTTCCGATGTACTGGCAGGGGCTTCCACGAGTAATGTCATGTGTGCTGAAGGCTAGCGAAATGGAGACGGCATGCAGCAGTAGGTTAATCTATGGGCCTCATCAACTTGTGGCCTTATCGTCATCGCTAGATGGTTGGCTTCACCTGCGTGAGAGCATAGAGGACACGGAGGAGGAAGGAGTGGCGTCACTCAATATAGACTATGATGCCTTGCTCGATGCTTTATTGTTCTGCCCCCGTGAAAGCACCGTTAGCGATGGTGTTGCTGGCCCCATCATAAATTCTGACGAGACCAGTCCCGCAGTTGTGAGCATAGCCTTACGTGCTGCACCGCCAAGTGTGTTGTCTGCTGAGACGATGCTGCTGCTGATGCGCTGGTGTACGTGCGATCAAGCCCGCCTGGGTCTTCTTGCCGCCACTATGTCTTCTCTTGAAGCCCGCGGTGAACACCAGCTTCGTATCCCCTTGGCCTCACCTCTGCCGACGTTGGAGCCTACCAGACCACCTCTGATGGTGCCCGTAGAGGAGTGCTTGCGGCCCTGTGATGCAGATGTGGCACCTCCTTCTGAGACTCAGCGGTCCACTGAGGAAGAGCGACGCGTGAGCTACGCCACACTGCTGAATAGTACACGCATGCTGCTTGTCGTCATGCACTGCCCAGGAGCGTACGCGTGGCTGAGTCCTGAGGGGGAGAGAGCGGGAGCCTCTGCGGGGCTGAAGGACGCCACACTTCACAGCATTCTTGAGCAGGTATCGATGTTCTGGCTGAGGGACGAGGTAGACGAAAGAAGAGGAGGAGGTGAGGGGGTCAAGGATGAAGGGTCTAGTGGCAGCTATTATCATTGCGGTCACGGCTATGGCGAGGACTCACTTCTCTTGCTTCTGTGCCTTGCCACAGTGGCGGTGCTGGTGAACCCGCGCGCGGAGGAACACATGTGGCGTGCGCATGGTGCCGCTGTCATGATGCGGCAGTTGCGTTTGCTGTGCGAGAGTCGCCGCGGTGTAGACCCGGTGTACTTCTTGGTTCGGTTTCTCACTTCCTCCAAGGGGCGGAAGCGCCTTCTGCCGATTGTTACGAGGGGCTTTGCTGCAGATTTGCGCGTCGACACCGTTATTGCGGTAAACTCATTTGTAGATGGCGAGGCAGGCCCGCCTGCGATTGTTGTGCCTCGCAGTCTTCTTTCTAACGCAGAGGACGCCCTTATGGAAGCCCGCCACAGTGCGGATACCGCTGCAGAGTCGGTGTCGCTCACTCACGCGGCGATGCATGTACTATACGCATATTATCATCAACAGGGCGGAAGTGAGGCGGCGGTGGAGGCTCTTGGCAAGCAATCTGCGGTGAGTTGGATTAACTTTGATGATGGACCGACGCGTGCCGTAGCCGTGGCGCGCCTTGTTGAGGTTAACAGCCCATCAACGTGCAGCATCTTGGCCGCAGCCGGAATTGATCTTCTTTTTCTCTCTACTTTGTGTGTCTGTTCGTGGCTACCGGCACTTTCGAATAGTCGACTGACACGGAGTTCTGTCTGTGAGCTAGCACGCCGTGGTCTTGGGGGATGGGAGGAGTTAGTTGCGTCAAGCCTAGCCGCGTTTGTGGAGAAGTCTGTGAAGGAGTTGGCTGAGTGTCACGAAGCGGAGGTGGACGGTTGGCCCCCCAGTCCTGGTGGTGGCTTCACCCCGTGCCTTTCTCCACTTATGACTCAGCTGCTGATTAGACCTTTCAGCTTGCTTGTTTGAGAACATCTTCCCCCTCTCCCCCCCCCTCTCTACCCATCCCTTTTTCTGTTGTTCAAATGTGTGCATGTGCCATTGTGTGTGTGTATGTGCTTGTGCTTTTTTTCTTTTGTGCGTAGTTTGTTTCTTGTAACACTCTTTGCGTCTCTCTGCACAAGCGCATTACAGCCATTTTCATTGCAACTCAACAGCCTAGCCGCTGCACTTTGTAGTCCACTGCTTTTTCATTTCCTGTTTCTCTGTCACTTCCTATCCAGCATCTCACTTACATTTTTTCCCCTTTTTTGCTTTTGTTTTCCTATCTTTCTGTCAACACTTTGCTCATTAACATATCTCTAGTTTTAGCTCGTCCACCATTTATCCGCCAGCATTCTCTCAGCATTGCCACTTTCTGTTTTTTCTGCTTACTGTGCTGTATTGATATTGTCCTGTTGTATGCGTGCATGATGAGACACAAATGGATCGCTGACTCTTAGAAACCTCATGCCTGACTATCCTAATCAAACTATCGGCTGATGTGCATACACCGCCCACTCGGCACTTCTTCTCTTAGGGTGGATGCCTCTCCATTGTGCTCTGCTGTATTGATATTGTCCTGTTGTATGCGTGCATGACGAGACACAAATGGATCGCTGACTCTTAGAAACCTCATGCCTGACTATCCTAATCAAACCATCGGCTGATGTGCATACACCGCCCACTCGGCACTTCCTCTCTTAGGGTGGATGCCTCTCCATTGTGCTCTGCTGTATTGATATTGTCCTGTTGTATGCGTGCATGACGAGACACAAATGGATCGCTGACTCTTAGAAACCTCATGCCTGACTATCCTAATCAAACCATCGGCTGATGTGCATACACCGCCCACTCGGCACTTCCTCTCTTAGGGTGGATGCCTCTCCATTGTGCTCTGCTGTATTGATATTGTCCTGTTGTATGCGTGCATGATGAGACACAAATGGATCGCTGACTCTTAGAAACCTCATGCCTGACTATCCTAATCAAACCATCGGCTGATGTGCGTACACCTTTTTCACTGTTCCTTTTTGCTCCGTTGTGTTGAGTGACTCGAGTTAGTATGCACCCCTTTAAAAAATAGAAATGATGATGAAGTTGCGATTATTGCTATTGTCTTCTACTTTTTGTTTTTTTTGTGTGCATGCATGTTTATATCTCTATATCTTTTGAATTTGACATTTTCTTCCCCGATTATCGTTTTTACGTCCCTTGTTTTTTTACGTTCACTTTTATACTTTCTCTTGCTTTGTACTTCCGTGCAGTAAGGTAGAGGCATCTGCGGCTCCAAGTATTCATCATTGACTCTAAATGAGTTGCATATTGCGTGTACAGAACCTCCTTCTCGTGAGCCAACTATCATTTACATTCTATTTTTTTCTTCTTCTTCTTGTTTGACGTGTAATGTAGACTAGCGATGAAAGCGTCAGAAAGCGTGCCGAACCATCTTTTTTTTAGAGGGCTCACGTCATCCGTGCGGTTTCACGATCAGGCGGACGCCGGCGGTGCCGGTTCATCGAGGAGTTTGATCTTTGCAAGTGTTTTCCCAGTGTTTGCTTCTTGTGGAGATGTTCTCACTTTTGGGGCTGTCTGCTTCTTCTCCCTTGTGAGCTGGCTGCGGTCGCAGTGGCATGTTGGCGTGCTGCTCCTTACGGTAGTCATTGCTTTTCTCATACCGCCACCAAATACACTACGATCTGTGTGGTACACAGATGTGCTTGCCGCTGGAGTACTCACATCTGTGGGACTAACGACGGCGATTGAGGCGTGCCGCAGCACTGTTGCAGCAAAGAGATTGCTAGAGCAGTCACAAGGGGACTCTCAGCTACCACCGCTACGTCATGTGAGCTTGCTTGCAGTGAATGCTGTGCAGTACATTCTTGCCTGTCTTTTAGGGCTGGCAGCGTATGGTGCCCTAGGCTACGTAGCAGGGTGTCATCCACTGATTCGCCTAGGTGCATTCTTCTCCTCCTGGCTTCCTGTGTCAGCTTTGCACACCGCTAGCTATGTACATGCCGTACTTGGGGAAGAGTGGGTGTTTCACATCGCCCCCTTTCTGTTCCTTGTTGTGTGTTGTAGCTTATGTGTATTACCTTGGCTTATGGGTGTCGCCTATGTGTTTCTGCTGGCATCAGCAGGAGAGGGAGGAGAGCCCGGTAATAAAAGGCGCTCACTATATCGATGTTTTTTTTTGGCGCCTGTGCTTTCTACGGTACCTTTTGTAATAGCATATATCGCTGGAAGGATGTGGTGGTGGTCAGGTAGTCCCACTGCCAACAAGTATAAAGAGCAGCAAGTTGGCGAAGGAGAGAGTGATATGCCGGGGTCGTCGGCGTTAAGCCCGCGCTCTGTGTCCACAGCAGCTAGGGTTCATTTAGAAGTAAGCCGCAGTAACATTGATAAAGAAGGAGAGGAAAGAGAAGGAGCGGCGACTAGCGAGGAACACTCCTATTTACTTGCTACGCCTGTTGCTTTAGGGGCATTGGAGAGGGGGGTTTTCGCTGAAAAGCGTTGGTATCTCGTCACCTACGCCTTGCACCTTCTCTGTGTCTATATAGCTCTAGGCACACTATTTGCAGCGGCGGACACTGGCGTGGTAACGTTCCACGCGACGAGCGTGGTGGCTCTTGTTCTCGTAGCTCTGCATCTGGTCGTGCTAGGCGTGTCCTGGGTAGTCTCTTATGTTCACGGAAATTCATTCGAGGAGTGTGTGGTGGCTTTCTACACATTTGTACCCAAAAACGAAGCGATTCCTCTGCCCTTGTTATTTCTTATAGTTGGCAATACGCTGGAGAGTGCCTTGGTGTACGTTCCTGTAGCTTTTTACCTGGTGGTTCAAGCCGTAGTGAGCAAGCCCCTTGTGGACGCGCTACGACAATGGCGGAGTCGCATCAACTGTCGTCCTGGCACGATCCTTCTGCCGCCACGCATAAGCAAAATGACATCAACTAGTGCTGTACTGATTGAACCTCTTGAAGAGCACTTCTCATCTTCGTAAGGGCTATTTTGTTTTTTCCTCGAAGAGCTTGCGGGATGAATGGAGAGGAGGTGGCGAGAGAGAAAGATAGAGGCATTAATCGATTCGGAGGAAATCTTGATTTTTGGGCATGCACGGCACCAAGGTTTATCCCTAAAAGCTATCTTTTTTTTTTTTCTTGTACTTTCCTCTTGCTTCAGATTTCTCCCTCTTTGTCTATGGAAAGATGTGTGAAAGAACGCTTACTACAGCCTTTTTAAAAATCCATTCTACTCACTCCGAAGGGCTTGCCTTGATAGGAGCCCTTTGGATTCTGCACGGAGGTAGGGGGGGGGGGTCGTGAGGTTTCCGTTGCACTTCATACGATTGTGCCTACTTTTGCCAAAAAGTGAACTTAAAAAGACACACTTACAAGAGAGGGAAATCTGACCGTATGCCTTGAAGCCGGGGTAGCCACAGCTTTAGTTTCTTGGATATGGGGGCGCTTTTTATGCCAACGCCGAAATTGCCTTCCTCCTCTTCTCTGTCTCCTATTTCTCTTCGTTTAAGGTTGCAATCATTATCTGGGATGAGGCCCTTCCCTGATCCTTATTTTTTTTCTTCAATCAGCGTTTTTGTTTTTTCTTCCCACTCAAGCGTGCTTCTATCCGAAGATCACTCATCTGTACATTGGATTCTACTTTTTTTGTTCTAATATTTTTCTTCATGCTATTCAGTTCTGCAAAGAAATTGCTGAATTAATTCTCCTTTTTTTTTCTTACGGTTGTGCTGTGTGGCGAATTGTTCTGCAGGTTCCCACACTTGTTGTATCAATTTGATGTGTTTATGCGTCTATACACGGGGATACACTTCTTCTTTCGTCCCATGTCTTTCTCTCTCTGTTTCTTTTTTTGCTTTCTTTCCTTTTTTTTCTTAAAGTACCCTTTTGGAAAAAAAAAAAGATTTCCATCAGCTCATCCGCTGGGCTCCGCCCACGGTATTGCGGATAGCAAGTTGAAGAAATTTTTGTAACTAGACATACACATCCGTTACGTATAGGTAAATAGTACATAGATGATGTTGTTGAGTCAGTACTACTTTCTGCTGCGCCCGCTCGTGTGTGCTGCTTTCCTCGTCGTTCTCCTATCCTCTGGTACAGTGGGAAGCCCAGAGCCAGAGAGTGCGCCAGGAGGTCATTACACGTGCTCTCACAAAGCCTTTAGTGCCCCACTGAATCAACTCCCTACTACCAACACCAGAACAGCAGCTACTACGTCTTCCGCTGCTCTTGTTGCTTCGGCGCATAGAGCGAGAGGAGCTACCTCGCTCGAAGAGCACGCGGGTACCACTAGTAGTCACCGTGGTATCAAGTTTCACATTATTTTTAAAGATGATAGTACTTGTAGTTCAATAGGCCAGACAGCCAGGACCAGCACGGGCAGCAGCAGCAGTGTATGTGATGGAGCTGATATCTTGGCAGAGGAAAAGCGCGATGTCCTTGTTGGGGTATTGAAAAGAGCCACAGAGTTTATTTCTAGCGCACTGCTCGTTAAGGAACCAACCAAGTCCATCGACATCCCCGCTGACACGTGCGGTGGCCTCGGCAACGAAGCCGCCACTGTTGAAGATGTTGATTTCGTACTCTTTGTGACTGCGACTCCAGACAGCGACGCTGGTTACGATACTACACTTGCGAGTGCCAAGCCATGTGTGCGAGAGGGAGGTGATGTCAGTACGGGCAATTTACGACCAGTTATTGGCTACATCAACTTTCGTCCCTCCGCGCTTGCGTCGGAGGTGACGGAGCTGGCGGTGAGCGTGGTGGCGCATGAGATCTCGCACGCGCTGGGCTTCATTGCCTTGGCCTCATCGCTGAACTCCTATGTGGACCTCTCTGGTGCTTTTCAAAAGACAGGCGGGAGCGCCTTTGTGTACCGCCCGCACTTGCAGAAAAATGTGACGGTGATACAGACACCGCGGGTGGTGGCTGCCGCGCGCACGCACTTTGGCTGCCCCACTCTAGACGGTGTAGAGATTGAAGGGGCAGGCGGGTCCGGGACGGCTGGGTCACACTGGAAGAAGCGCATCTTCTACATGGAGGCCCTTGTGGGGGTCATCTCAACTGCGCGGCTTTTCTACTCGTCGGTGACTCTCGCCGCATTTGAAGACATGGGCTTCTACGTGGCCAACTATGCCATGGCGCAGGACAACTATCCTTGGGGCTACCAACGTGGTTGTGATTTTCTCTATCGTGACTGCCGCTACCTCCACGACACACTTGGTGTCGGCGAGTTCTGCTTCCGGAAGGATAGCCCCAACACACAACGCTGCACGTTTGATCGGATGAGTATTGGCTACTGCGACGCAGTGACCTACAACTCCGACCTTCCTCCGCAGTACCGCTACTTTTCGAACCCCAAGATGGGCGGCAGCATGCCGACGATGGACTACTGCCCTACAACGGTTTCCTATTCAAACGTTAACTGCGTCGACAAGCCTGGGGAGAACAGTCCGCTGGCGAATATGTTCGGTAGTGAGTTTGGCCCTACGAGCCAGTGCTTTGACTCTAACACTATCTCGAGCGCGTTCCCACAGCTTTCCCGTGGTGCGCGGTGCTTTCATTCCACCTGCATTACTGTTGGACGGAATGCTTCAGATGGCAGCGGCGGCAGCAGCAGCAGCAGCACACAGCAGCTTCTCCTGAGGATACAGGGGCAAACGGCGCCGTGTTCGGCAAGCGGTGCAGCGGGGGATGCGGACACGTCACTGCTCCGCGGCGTGCATGGCAGTGTCAGCTGTCCCGCAGCTGCCGCCATGTGCCAGGCACAGAACACGTCAGGCCTAAGCGATCTTCCAAGCGCAGGTGCTTTGCATAGTCCTCTAGAATTTACGACTGAGGGTAGCGCGTCTCTCTCCTGTGCGATGCGAGCACACAGGTGCCAAGCAGCGGAGCTGTCCGCCATGTACTTTCCTCATTGTGGAATGCTGGCGTCACGCCTGCTTGAGTGCTACGGCAATGGCTGCCTAGCAGAGATGCGGATGGCGCTGGCGCGTGACGTGCGACACCTGCGCCACCAGTGCGGAAAGAAGAGAGCAGGGGTGGCTGAGACGTGTCTTGACGGCTGGGAAGGCGCTAACGTGTTGTGTACGCTGGCGGCCGCTGCGGCGCCTCCGCTGCACTTGGGGCTGCTTCTATGCGTACTGCTAGTGCTAGTTTCTTTTGGATGAGATATACCTGCCTAGATGGGGAGTAGGGCAGAAGACGTTCTAGATCTACTATGTGTTTTTTCCTTTTACATATTTTTTTCTCTTTTTCTTCTAGATCCACATGTATTGATTTGAATGGGATGTGTTATTTTTAGATGATGTGGCAGTGTTCCCTTCTCCCACTACCTTTTTTTTTTCTCTGCTTGCTACCCGTATAGAGATGAATGTTGTTGTTGTTGTTATGTAAGATCAAAATTAGGCATTTAGTGGCATTGGGTGTCTATCAGTGCATCAAGAAGAACCGCTTGCAATTTACCTCCTGTATATCTTTGCTATTTGCGATTGTCTGTAATATGCTGCCTCTATGTGTCTTACCTTTCCTCTGTCTTTCTAAGTGTTTATGCTATATTACAAAAGAGGTACATAGCGCGGATTCCGCTGTAAACATTATATTTATAGTGCGTAATAGTTGTTTGCTCGAGCTGCACACACACACACACACACACACGCACACACACCACATTCTTTGCGAGGCACTTTTCTTTATTTTTTGCTGTTATTACTATATTTCATCACAGTTATCTTTTTTAAAAATAAAAAATAAAAAAAGAAATAACTCAGCGGCGCGTTACAAAGATATAGAAGAGAGAGAGATTCGTTTCTTTATTGTTCAAAATGTATTCTGAAGTACCAAAGACAAAAAAGAATGGCCATGAAGCAGCAGGGGAAGAGGAGGAGTGTGGCTGCGCTGCACATGTAGCCAAGTCACTGGAGATGATCAGAAATGCAGTTCAGCGTTACGCACCAGAGAAGGTTAGTGTCTCCTTTAACGGCGGGAAGGACAGCGTGGTGATGATGGAGCTTCTCAAGATGGCAGTCGGGTTAGACACCATCCGCAAGTGGAACGTGTTTGTGTTAGATGAAGATGATGAGTTCCCGGAGCTCATTGCTTTCAGGAGTCATTACTTGGAGTCTCGCTTTCCTGGCGTTCGCTCCTACCACTTTCCTGAGAACGGTGACATGCGCTGCGCCATGTGGGCAGTAAAGGAGAAGCTCAAGTGTGACGCCGTATTTATGGGCACGCGTCGCAGTGATCCCAATGGCAGGTACCAGGCAACCTGCATGGAGCCAACCACGGAGGGGTGGCCCTCCTTCTTGCGCATTTGCCCGGTCTTTGATTGGCCGTACCACTGCATCTGGAACTTCTTGAAGAGGCGGGACATCCCCTCCTGCGTGCTCTATAGCGAGGGCTACACCTCTCTGGGGAAGAAGAGCCTGACCACAAAAAATGAGCGGCTGCGTCGTGACGATGGCACGTACTCACCAGCATGGGCTCTCTGCGTGGATGAGGCGGAACGTTCTGGACGCACTTGAGTACTGTTGCGTGCGTGCGTGTGGAAATTTGTGGATACACAACACGATGGGGTGGTTTGTTCAATCATTTTCATTAACTTTTGCTTTTTGCAACTTACTTTTTCCTTTCTTTTTTTTTTTTCTACACTCACGAAAATGCAAATATAACAACATTGATGTGCTCACATCACCCGCTTCTATTGAACTGCTGAGAAGAGGAGTTACTTTCCTGCAGTCGTAAAGGACCGTCCACTGGCCCTTTATATATATATATATATATATGTTTTGGTGCTCACTCCTTTTTTTATATATTTAGTGCTATCAGGATACTTGAAGCACATGAGAAAAAAAGATGAAACTCTTATTTCGTTTTAAAAATGACCGTTGTGGAACCTTCTATGCATCTGTATGGTTGCAATGAAAATTCTCTTTTTGTGACTGTTTCTTTGTTTGCTTTTTGTTTCCTATTCTCTAGTCCCTTGTGTGTGTGTGTGTGTGTGTTGACTCAAGAAGCAAGAAACTTTATATTATCTGCCGAGTATATTAATTTTGTAGAAACTTTTATTTATTTACATATATATATTTATTTATATTGCTCCAGCCATGAGTGGAGGTGTTGCCTTTAATCCTATGCGGAAGACGCAGCCACCACCGCCATATCTGGACGTGGTTAATATGGATCCTGTGGAGTACATCTCAGTCGAGTCCAAGGATGGCCAGCTCTTCCTTGTGCACCGTGACTGTCTTTGCGTGTCACCGCTTTTCCGTAGGGCTTTTGCCAAGCGTGCGAACGTAACACTGGAGGACGTTATCGTCAACTTTGGTGAGGTTTCGCAAACTGCGGAAGAGCTGGCACCTGTCTTTCCCCCTAGTAGTGGAGCTAACCCCCCGGCGCTTGGCTCTCCATCGGTATTTTGTGGCGGGGCCGATGTCAGATCTGGTACAAACTTTAACCCATCCCTTAATGGGGGTCCTGATGTACTATGCACTGACTCTGGACGGGAGGTGTACACGGAAACCATGAGGAACGATGCTACAGTACGCATTGTGTTTCCACAGACGAGCGCAGCGACGCTTGACACTGTTATTGCGTATCTCTACTACAAGCATAGATATGAGGGTGTTCGTGTGCCACGGCCAGAGCTGTCGCTGCCAATGGCTTCCGCAATTGAAATTATGAAACTCGCGAAGAGTTTGGAGTGCTAAATGATATCTTTTTTTTTTTGTGTGTTGTTGTCTTTCTTTTTCCCAACTCACGAAACTTAGAAGTAGTGTCGGTTTCCAGTGATGTACTGACGAAGATTTTTTTTTTTTTTGCTGATTTTGTCTGTCTGTTTGTGTGGGGTCGTCGTTCCTTTTTATGTAATGTTATATGTATATTTATATACGCACAGAACCAAACAAACGCATAACTTCTTTTTTTTTTTTTGAAAACTAGTGCCGTTGTCTCTTTGCGGTGTTTGTTTGTTTTTGAGCAGAGGGGAGGGGGTACTTTTGTCACATGTTCTTTGCTATGTATACTGCTCCACTTTTTATCTTCTCTCTGTCTTCCTTTACATCGTGTGTGTATGTGCGTGTGTGTGTGTATTGGGTTGAACGTGATTTAGGAGAGCCACTTGATACGCCCCAGCAGTCCTTTCTCTTATATACCACCTTTGATTATTGCACTTTTACTGTGGTACACACCTGCACGTAGCGACTAGAGCGCTTATCTCTTTTTTTGTTTTGTTTTGTTTTTCTTGTGTGCGTGTGTGTATATAGCTGCACTTACATACCTCACCAACATGTCTAAACGCCGCTCTCCACAGACCGATACCTCCGCTCCTCCGAAGCTCTGCGTCGACCCTCTAAACATGGTTGCTCTACGTGCCGCAGATGGTTCTCTGTTTCTTGTAGACCGCAACTGCGCACTCACAAGCGAGCGGTGCAGAGCGTATATCCAGGATATTGAGTCCCTAGTACTGGCTGCGGTTGCCGCTGAGACGAACAGAGTCGGCGACAGCGAAGCGGGAAGTACTACACCGGTGTCAATTTCAATGGCTACTCCGCTCCTGGGGCTGAATCAAAGAACAGGGAGTGGTTTGCTGGGCACCAATGGTCCTGGTGGGGTTTGCTTCGTGGGGAGCGCCTTGGTAGAGAACGCCGGCCCTCTCTTTACTCCTGAGATGCTTGCGCGAAAGATACCTTTTGTGTCACTGGACTCCGGCTCCAGCACGCTAGTGTCACTGACAGCGGCGGAGCTGCTCGTTAGTTATCAAACACAGAGTACGTCGCCCTCACGACAGACGTCAGGCGACGTCGGCCGTTGTGAAAGCCGCGCAGGCGCAAATGCTGCCGCCGCAACAGCGGCTGTCTTGCCGACGTCGAGGCATCCATCCCCTTTTATGAGCCAAATTGTGACCGGTGGATCGCGGCTGTACCCGGTAGTGCCCCTGTCTGACATGGACGCAGAACTACTGGAGCTGGGTGCGTGCTTCATGCATCATAAGTACCGGGCTGACTCAGAGCCTGAGAAGCGGACGCCTTTTAACCCCAAGGCATTAGCTGGCGAGGACACTGCTAGGCTCATCTCTCTCAGCGTGTTGCTTGATATGTAAGTTACACATTACCTCAACACCAATAAAGGCATGCTTTGTGGTTGCTAGATTGCAAATACGTGTGTGAGCGCCAGTTGTTCTTGTTTCCTTGCATTGATGTATGAAATACATGTTCCAAGTCTTTCTCACACTGGTTTATTCCGTGTGTAAGCTGATAAATATTGTGTAGCGTACTCTGGTGTGTGTGTGTGTGTGTAAAGGGAAATGTTGATTTGCACAAGTAAGTGGCGCTTAATATGAGTTTAGTGGGGTCTTATATATATATATATATATATAAAGAAAACATCTCTCTATGATGCGCAGTAGAATCGTAGCTGCATTTCTTTGTCCTTTACTTTAACCCTATTTTTGCTTTTATTCTTTTTAAGCATTTTTTTTCGAAACATAAAGAAGGAGTTGAACATAAAAGTTAATATGAATCAAGAGGGCCTCTCTCATGCGCAACTAAGCGACGACAGCGACAGTGAAGGCGTTGAGGTGATGGTGTACTCTGGACTGCACAGCAGCAACTCAGGCGGTGACGACAGCAATAGCTTCACGAGTGAGAGTGACACGGATGGCGAGGCAGATAACCGTAGTGGGTCGCTGCGTAACATCAACAGAAGTAGCAACAACACGAACAACAGACAGCGGCGAGTTGAGTTTGTGTCTCGAAGGGGCAATGGGGGAGAGGATGATGAGGCCGATCCAACATTGCAGGTTTCGTCGCTAGTAAGTCGAGCTCTTGCAAGTGATCTCCGCGCAGTCACTGAATCCGCAACGACTGGCAGCGCGCCTTTAGCAAAGGCACAGGCTCCCGACGCTCCGAAGGCGCGCGAGTGCTGCGTGTGTGGCTCTACCGCTTTATACACATGCCCCTGCTGTGGACGACGCACATGCAGCATGACATGTGTGCGTGTTCACAAGACAGATCACAACTGTACCGGACAGGGGGACGTCGCCGTTCCTGTGCCTCTTGCTGACTTCACAGATGCACAGCTGCAGAAGGATTTTGCATTTCTTGAGAACTGCCGTCGCATTGTGGACAACGCCGAACGGGGCCTTCCCCGCATGTGGCGCTACACCTTTCGCGCCTTACCCCCACCCCTGCACGCACTGCGCGAGGCAGCCCGCAAGCGCGGTGTTGTTTGCCAGATCACCTCAGAGGGCATGAGGAAGCGAGATAACAATACATCTCGTTTTGACCGCCGCTCTGATACTGTTATCTGGCATTGCGAGTTCAACTTCCATGTTGCTGCTCCGGCGCTGGGTTTGTCTACGCTCTCGAGGGATTTCACGGTAACAACCACGTGGGGCAGTGAGCGTCACCATCTAGGTGATATCGCGCGCTACTGCTGGGCAACCAATCCACCGCTGCCTTGCTATCATATCAACCGCCGCTACAATAATGCATCAAGGTACCTTGGGGATGCTCGCAAGGCATCCAATGCCCTGGCTGAGGAACAAGGCGGCGAGGAAGGAGGGGAAGTGCTAGGTGGCGAGGAAGCTCCGGCGCAGGCAGGCGGCAAGGGCGTCATGAAAGGCAGCATCGAAGATCCAAGCGGGGTTGAAATGGATAACAATGAGCTTGAGGAAGTAGGTGTGGCGCTGCTCATAGAAACCGTGGTGGCGGATACCGAACCAGTTCTGAAAGACACAGATAGCATTGCGGAGGCTGAGGAGACAGAGGCGAATGCTGCGATGCCATCAGACATGCTCTCTGTTGTCCCTGCCACCACTGTACAGGTGGTAGCCCCAGCACCTGTGGAGGTGACGCCTATCTCCCCAGATGAGGTCCGCAACGAGGCCCGCGTGCGAGCGTTCTTTGCCGGGGGTGAGGAAGTAGTCGTCTTATCCAAGGCGGAGCGACTGGGCAGTATCCGAAAGTACTTCAAGTTGGACTCTGCAGCCACCCTTAACGAAAACTTACGCCTTCTTTTCTTTATCAACGAGTACCCTGTGTTAGAGGTTATTCATGCAAGCGACCTGGGGCACTATCCATTGGTGACAGACGAGGACAAAGCCGCGATCCGTGCGAGTTTCAAGGCGACAGAGCGGCCCGCATCTCAGAAGCGTGAGCTTCGCAAGAGGAGCGACCTTGAACCAGAGGAGCAGGAGCGACTTGCTAAAATCCCGTGTCGCCTGTTCCTCGCTGGTCGCTGCGGAGCCGGAGAGGAGTGTCCGTTCATGCACTGCAGCCGCGAGGAGGTGCCAGCTTGTCACTCTTTTGTAAGGTTTGGTAAGTGCTCCAAGGGAGAGCGTTGTAGCTTCAGTCATGATAGCGCCGTCGTGGCTGCCGCTGCCGCTGCACGTAAGAGGCCAAGAGGCGGCGGTGGTGGTTCTGGACGTGGTGGTCGTCAGCATAATGGCAGCCGTGGAGCTAACAACAACAATAGTGGAGGCAGACATCATGACAACAAGGATGGAAGTGGTAGCAGATACCCTTTACCACCTGACGAGTCACGATACGAGCGCCGACCATATCTTCGTCCACCGGAGTAGCATAAGCACTTAGCATAAAAAGTATTTATATTAACTAAGGATGTGAAACACAACCCTTAAACGAGTAATATGTGATATCACTGAACACTAATAAGCGCTTTTTTTTCCTTTCCAAGAACGGTGTTGTAACTTCACATGTCTTTGCTTTTTCATTTATTTTTTTTCATGGTTTCTGTTCCTTGATTATGTAGTACTGAACTCATTGTTGTAGTGTTATCACTAATTGAGGTCCTCTACTTCCCTCTATTTTTTTCCCCCCTTTTCTCTAATACTGAAGTTTTGTTTTGATTTTAGTTATAAAAAGAATCGGTTGCCATTTGACTTGACTGCGTGTGCGTGCGTGCGTGTGTCTGTGTTTTTGGTGCTTGAGCAGTTTAGGACTTTTGTTCCTTCCCCCTTCTTTCTTATTTTACATATCTTTATCTATTTAGTTTTTTTTTTGCGTTACACATTTAGTGCTATCGTTGCCATAAAATTCGTGTTTTTCTTTCCTTGAGCCTTCTTGTGTAAATATTTCGTCGTTGCAGTGTCTCTACTCGGCGTGATATGATGCCGGGCTCTGTTTCTGAGGAGGTGCCTAGTAGTGTGCGGTCCCCAGCAGCTGGGACCTCATGCGAAAGTGATGGAAGTGTAGCGGTAGTCAAGGATACCGAGGCGTACCTTTACAGCATGCACATTAGTAAAGGCAAAGACGCTCGATGGGTGCGCGGATTGTCTCCTGAAGATGAGCTCAATGAGTTCATCACAGAGCAAGAGCGCAAGGAACGCACGTTACGCGACGCCATTGCAAAACAACAGATAGCTGAGCAAGAAGCCATGTCGCATCGACCTGGCGCGTGGCTGCTTATACCTAACATACTTGGAGTAGTCTATCTAGTGTTTCTTTTTTATCGTAGTACCTCACTGACGCACTTGCTGCGCGTGTTCCGCCGGGACTTTCCCGCCACTGAGGACCTTTTGTGGCCGCATGCACGGCGTGACGCGGAGAAGAAACTCGCGTTTGCGTATCGAGTTGCTTTCCCTCTTGTGTTCCCTAGCCTGATTGCAGCTATGTACGGCATTCTGCTCGCCTTTCGCATTGGTAGCGTCTCCCATCACTTTGCTGCGCTATGCGGTGTAGGCACCTCTGTGCTCTCCGTATTTGCCTCCTGCGCGCAGGTGCTGCTGCTGTGGTGGGGCTGTGGCCTTTCATCCATCAGCAACCACTGGGAGTGTGACATCCCCTTCGTGCTGTACTGGATGTGCAGTCTGATTCGTATTGCTGGCCCACTGCTGAGTGTGCTGTGTGTGACGCCAGTACTGGACATTGTGCGCAAGACATCGTTTATGTGGCGATTTATTGCTAGTATTCCGCTAGGTCTTCTCGCCGTGTTTGTGGGCGTCATGGTGATCCGAGAGGCGCCAGCGTACGAGCTCATGACCGCTACCCACTTCTCCATCATGGGAGTGTGGACGCTATTTGTGATGTCGTGCTGGACACAGCTAGAGTTTCATGTCGTTGTGCGCCATGAGAAGCTGCATACGGACTAAGACATAGGTCAGGCAGAAAGTATGATGGTTTGAGAATAATCAGAGGAGAGTGAGAGGAAGCGGAGGAGAGTGAGTGTGGGAGCGAGAGAGAAGGACAAGGAAGAGGCAGATATGCTGGCGGCTTCCTTGTAGCATGGGGATATGATTGATGTCTCACTTTTGCTTTTCTCTTTCAGCTTCTCAACTTTCATCTGTTTAACTCCCTTTTCTTTTTATCTACTTGGCAACTTTCAGATTTGGAGCCATGACGAGGACCTCGTTTTTGCTCAGTGGGTCCTTCTCAGCTCATATGAGAAACAACAATAATAATAATAAAAATGCACTTAAATTCATTTAGTAAGATGATTCTTTACTAATATATATTTTCTTTTTTCGTTTTTTTTTTATGCGAGTTCTTGAGTCATTTTTTGTCCCTCAAAATGCCAAAGCGCGCTTCCTACGAGGATTCCAAAGGCAAAATGTTGCCCCCTCTCTTTCTTACCCTCTCTCTCTTTCTCTATTGCATACCGTAGTGTGATGAGCAAGACTTTCTTACTGGGGTCGTCCCCGGCACGGAGGATTTCACTTCTTGAGTGCGGACCTTGTGCGCTGTCACGCTGGCTCTGCATCCAGCAGCAGCATCAAGCTGTTGGTTCTAGTAGGTCACTAGGCACGCCATGCTGGGGACCAACCTCTGCTGAATACGCAATAGATATGGCCACAGGGGCTGTGCTTTTGGGCGGCGCATCCAACGTGCTCGTTCCTGCTTCACTGGTCAAGTACGTAGAGTCGCTTGCTGCGCCACACCGTGCATGGCAGATACTCAAGTCAGAAGGACGTCTCATCGTGTTCACCAGCGCTCTTGATGCGCCGGAGTTGATCTGGCAGCACAAGGAGTATCGCCAGTTGTGTGTACCAGTGCCTGGCGGTGCTCTTGCTGCTCGAGTGCTCTTCAACGTAACACAGGACGCCTTTATGGATCGTGAGCTTGCACCATTCATGGCGGCGGTCGCGGAGACCACGAGGGGTTGCTCCGGCGAAGACGGTGTTGCTTGGCACGCATGGGTGCGGTCTGCACTCACGTGCCCTTTAGAGGGGCTGTATGTACCGCCTATACGGGTATCAGAGCTGACTGCGCGCCTACTCGCTGAGGAGGGCGGCTGCTCTTCGGCTGTGTGGGAAGAAGCTGTGGCAGGCCTTACACCTCGCTGGCTCGAGACCGCTACAAAGAGTTCCCTGTCATGCGGGGTGCCCATGTCCTCGCTCACGCTTGCATTTAGAGGGACAGCAGACGCTGGAAATGCACCGCGGCTCATGAGCAAGGCGGTTGACATTGGCATAAGCAGCTTCGCGACGTGCTCGATTAAAGGTACACCAATTTTTGATTCTACTCATGCTAGCATGACTCTCAGCGAGGCGATGGTGTTCATGAACGGTTGGAACGAGCTGAGCGACGCTGACGCGGCTGAGGAGGGAGCAGACACACTTGATGACTGTGTGGACTATGTGGAGGCAGTCAGCGGTCGGCTGTCTGACAGCGCATCCGTGGCCTCGCTGCTGTGAGCAGAAAGCGTTATTATATCTTGTCGTCGTCGTCGTCGCTGTTGATTCCCTCTTATAGCTGAGAGGTGTGTGTGTTCACATATATACATTCTAGCATTCACATTCCCCAATGCTTGATGCAAAACGTGGAGAAAAAAGGACAAATAGTATCTGTTTTTTTGTTTTTATCCTTTTTTTCTCTAGTTATTTCTTTTCTTTTCCCTTCCTTTAATATTTTTTTCCTTTTCGTTTTTCATTTAGCTATTATTTCTCAGAGAGCACAGGAACTAAATAAACATACTTTCCGACACTTCCTTGCTTTTTTATTTTCTTCCTCTTGCAAGCGTCAGCGTAGCACTCACGATGTTTACCAAGAAACCTTCTGTGGTTCATCGTGTGCGCAGCAATGTGAAGGCGAACGCCGGTGTAGTTACGCGCAAAGACATCGGCTGTGGCGTCACAGATTGTCCCCTGTGCGCTGCAACCGCAGTCGTCTCTGGCAGCTTTAGTCGCGGCCCTGCTCTCACCACCTCTGAGCCCATCATGATCCCAGACACAAACATCGTCCTTCACAACATGAATGCTTTAGAGGATGGGCGTGTGCAGAATATTGTGTTCCTCAGTACCGTCATGAGCGAGGTGCAGAACCGCAATAAAGGTATCTACGCACGTCTACAGCGCGTGCTCCAGGATGAGGGGAAGCGCTGTTACGCGCTTGCCAATGACCGCCATGAGCAGACGTACTGCCTGGTCAACAAGGACGAGTCGCCAAACGACTTCAACGACCGCTGCATCCGCGTAGCTGCACAGTGGTATGCGCGCCACACTGCACAGGCATTTCCTGCTGCGTCACCAAAAGTCGTTCTCGTCTCGGAAGACAAGGGCCTGCGTGCGCACCTGGCGGCCTCAGAAGAGGCACAGCAGCTGCCCACGCTAGCGTGCTGTAGCCTGCGTGACTTCATTGGCAACTATGTGAGTGACTGTGACGACCTTTTAGAAAAAACTCAGTACGTAACTCCGGATGGGATGAAGGAGGCGCCGTCAACTGGTGCTCTCTTTGAGAAGCATTTGAGCCCAGAGGCTATGGAGGCCGGTGTGCGCAGCGGTGCATTTTACCAAGGAAAACTCCGTGTTAGTGAGACGAGCTGTTTCTTTGGTGAAGTACGTGGCAAGTTTGAGGGACATAGCTTTGAGCGCATCATCATTCCAGGCCGCGCTAACATGAACCGCGCTATTCATGACGATATCGTAGCCGTACAGTTGCTGCCCCTCACGAGCTGGCGCGGCCCTCGCAACGTCACGGCGCCGCTCGAGGAAGGCGCCAGCGAGGAGGACGCGGTCAAGAAAGGCTACTCACCCACCGGCCGTGTTGTGGGCATTGTTACGATGCGCCGCCGCCCATTTTGTGGAAGCATAGACACGGAGGACATCAAAAAGGTCACCGCTAGCGGTGCCTCTGCGGGTACTATGTCTGTACTCTTCCAGCCCAAGGATAACCGCATCCCTCGTATCCGTCTCACCACAAAGCACGTAGACGATCTCAAGGACAAGCGCTTGTGTGTTGTGATTGATGACTGGCCACAGTACAGCAGCTTCCCCGTAGGACACTACGTGGAAGTGCTTGGTCAGATCGGTGATCGTGACACAGAGGCCACAGTCATTTTGCTGGAGAACGACATCCCACACTACGACTTTAGTGAGGCTGTGTACGACTGCCTGCCCAAGGGCACGTGGAGCGTCACTGCAGAAGAGGTGGCGAAGCGCCTGGACCTGCGTGACTTGTGCGTGCTGAGCGTGGATCCGCTTGGCTGCCGAGATATCGATGATGCTCTCCACTGCCGCGTGCTCGAGAACGGAAATCTCGAGGTAGGCGTGCACATTGCTGACGTGACGCACTTCTGCTTAGAGAACTCCCCTATGGATGCGGAGGCTGCTAAGCGTAGTACAAGTGTGTATCTAGTGGATCGACGCATTAATATGTTGCCGCAGTTGCTGACGGAAAACCTGTGTTCGCTGGTCGAGGATGAGGACCGTTATGCCTTTTCCATTTTATGGGAGTTTGATAAGGACATGAACGTGGTACGTGACTGGTTCGGCAAGACCATTATTCACTCAAAGGGCGCCCTGTACTATGGCGATGCACAAAGGATGATTGACACCCCCGATGACAAGAGCGAAGTTGCAGAGTCACTGCGGGAATTAATGAGGCTGAGCAAGCACTTCAAGGCCCTTCGCGAGAAGGACGGTGCCCTCTTCCTTGCCTCGCAGGAGTTTAAGTTCAAGGTAGACAACGACCACGTCAACCCAACGGATATGCAGGTGTACCAGACCTTCGAGGCAAACTCGATGATTGAAGAATGGATGCTTTATGCCAACGCCGCCGCGGCGAAGCGTGTTTACGACTCCTACCCACGCTGGACCTTGCTGCGCCGGCATCAGCGTCCTGCCGAAGGCGCCTTTGATACTTTGAATGAGGCTCTGGAGAAGAAGGTGCACGTGCGCCTCAATGACACCACCTCGCTCACCCTCAACGAGTCGCTCAACAAGTGTGAGGACCCGGATGACCCGTACTTTAACAAGCTAGTCCGCATCCTCACCACGCGCTGCCTTCGCCAGGCACAGTACTTCTCCAGCGGTGAAGTTCCTGCTGACGAGTTCTACCACTTTGGTCTCGCCATGCCCATCTACACGCATTTCACCTCGCCTATCCGTCGTTATGCGGATGTCATCGTACACAGACAGTTAGCCGCTGCGATCGGCATTGCAGGCATAAGCGAGACGCACATGAACGCCGAGCGCATGGAGGCCATTGCGGAGAACATTAACTACCGTCACGAGCAGGCGCAGCGCGCGGGACGTGACTCGCAGAATCTCTTTACTGGGTTTTACCTCCGCAACTTTGAGGGGGGGCTTATTCCTTCTGAGGATGGTTATGTGGTGCGACAGTCGGAGTCGCACGTGTTTGTGCTGGTGCCCAAGTACGGCCAGGAGAGCCGAATCCTCAAGGAGGACCTGAGGAAGGTGCCGGAGCTTCTCGAGAAGGCGAAGGTGGGCATTCAGATCAAGCAGGAGGGCGACGTGTTGCGCACCAAGCTGGTGTTCACCATTGAGGGCTTCATGCGGGATGGGCAGGAGGAGGAGGAGGAACGGGTGACGGAAGTTGCAGGGAATGAGCCGGAGCGCAAGAAGGAAAGGACAGAGTAAAGCTGCCTGTCTTCTCATCCGCCACCTGTTCTGCACTACGCAACGCATATCTCTCTTTTGTTTCATTTTTAGGGGGAGCGTGTGAGTTGGCACTTTTTTTTTTTAAAAAAAAAATGGAAACAATCATATGTGAGGAGTAATAGAGAAGGGAAGGGAGGGAAGGAGGGATAACAGAGTTTAATGTCCTCCCTTCTCACGTTTAAAGCGGCAACGTAATCAGTACAAAAACTACTTACTACACACACTATATTCATGCCTTGTGGGAAACTATTCTCTTTTTTTTTTTCATTAATCTTGTTTTGGAGCATCAACCACCCTTTTACTGCTTGAGATATCTGGAGGTTAGCGATGTTTTCTATTGTTGTCATTGTATCTCATTTTTTATTACCTCTTTTTTTTTTTTCTTGCTTTGCTGGTATTTTTACCTTTAATTTTTCCCTCACCTTCAGGTCATTAGGAACTTGTTTTGTGCCTTGTGCATATCCATTCTAGTAAGTAGCAGAAGAGCAGACTACATATAAATATAAAGAACAACTATTTAACTATTTTCTCTTATATTCATTGTATATCGATTGTAATGACCACAGTACCAGAAAAGCTTCTTGGGCGCTTATTGGCACCTACGGTGGCTTCAGTGCTCCGCAAGGAGGAGCTCTGCCTCGCCATGGGGGCGGTGGTCAGACTACCTGCCTTACACAGGACAGGAAGCAGCGGCTCTGGCGCAGTGGCAATGCCAGCGCAACTACTCGCGTCACGTGCGCAGCGACTTGCTCCCCTGTGCACATGGAAGGAGGTGAGTCTGTTATCAACTGGATCGTTGGCTCTTGACTGGCGCCACGCGCCAGTGGCTGACGCTCTTGTGACCTCCATGTACTTCAAACACCAGCAGGGCCAAGACGCTCAGCCACCACCACGACTCTCGGAGATGAGCAGTCTGGTGGACGCGGCACGTGCGGCTGGACGCGAGCGTAGTTATACATTAGCAAGTCTCTTGCTTGATCTTGGCCCCAAACTCTCATGCAGTCCACGCGAAGACGCCAAGGACCTGGAGACGTTTCTGGCCTCATGTGCATGGTGTCTGAGCCCGCGGAGCATGGGACGGCTCTTAGCTGACATAGAGAGCAGCTGCGCCGAGGGTGACGCTAGCAAGCACGCGGTGGTGGACCGCTTCAAAGAAAGCTCACTAGTTGGCGGGCCAGCGACACCTGAAGTTGGGAGCACCGAGTGGAATGCGAGGAGGGCAGCGGAAGCCATTTGCAGCTTTTGTGAGTCTCTCACTCCAGTAGACAACAAAGAAGTGGATAGTGCAAACGTGCGCGCGGCGTGCGAGGCGGTGCAGCTCTATGGACGCTTTGGTATCCAGGACCCTGCTGCTCGAGCCTGTATCGAGGGCTTTCTCGTCGCCTGGTTACAGAACGCCGAAGCACCTAGTACGCACCGCGAGGAGTTGATGCGGGACGTGAAGGACGCTGTGTACGGTAGCCCCGCGCTCGTTCCCTCAGCACGCGCCCTCTTGGATGCTACAATGCAGGAAGGCGCTGAAGGTGGAGCGCAGGCGTTGGCGCCGCTCTCACAGACTGCGCTGGCGTACCGTGACACACTGCGAGGCATCCGAGTCCCCGCCGAGCGACTTGTGCGAATTGTGGAGCAAGAGGTAGCTCACCTTTGTCCGGATGAGAGTGCCATGGCGGCGTGTGTGTTTGCTGTGAATGCCCAGTCAGTGCCAGAGGTTCTGGTGGCAAGGACGCTGAGCGCAGCTCAGCATTTTAGCCTCAATGCGCGCGTGTGTCTGGGTAGCGGCGACGACCACAGCAGTGGACTTACGCCGCGTGGAGTGGCGGCGGTGCTGCGGGCCAGCAAGAAGAGCGCTCATCCAGTGCTGGCACAAGCAGCCGATCTTGTGGCACGTCCCACCAGCGAGCTGCTCCAGAGAGATGGGCCGCAGCTGCGGCTGGAGCTCGAGAGCTTACTCGACCTGTGCAGCGCTGTGTCCCTACCCCACACACGGCGCATGTCACACTCAAGTGCCAGTATGGCCGCACACAACGCCTTGGCGGACGCGCTTCTCTCCCGAGCAGTCGCCACAGTGCAGAGTCTCTCCGCGCAGGATGCCCTGAGGGTGGCGGAGGCCTGTGCACAACTGGACGCCTCTAGCGCTGAGGTGGTCAGCCTGGCGTGTGAGCGGGTCTGCGGCCATTCTCAGGGAAAGTGCGAAAGCACGGCAGAAACTGCCCCTCTGGTACCTCTGCTGGCACTACAGCTGCTTCGCACACTCGCCGCGCGCGAATACACGCATGAGGCCAGTCTGCTGGCGATTCGGGCTTCCCTCAGTCCTGTTGTGCGGGCGGCCACGAGCATGGGTAGCACAGACGCAGCGTCCTTGGCAGCAAAAGAGATGACTGTGGAGTTTGCCGCCCTGCAGACCCAGTATGACGCACCAGAGCTAGAGCCTCTGGCGTACACGTTGATACATGCTGTGGAGACCGCAGCGGACGGCGCTGATGCATACTTAGCGACCGCGGCTGGACTTCTCGCGTGCCGAGCACTGAGGCCTGCTACTGTGCAGCGCGCTCTGGGTATTTTGGCAGCTGCTGCGAAGGAGAATAGTACCTTGCCATGCGCTCGGCATGTGGTGGCACTGCTAGAGCGCAGCGTGGATCTCTGCGCAGGCGGTGGCACGGCGTGGTGGGAGGTGCTTTCAACAGAAGCAGCGAAGATGGCGGCTCATGAAGAGCAAGAGGCGGCGGCAGCTGACACCATCGCACGTTGCCTTGCGCTAATATGCGCTGCACACCCCATGGACGAGGAGCCCTCGGCGGCACTGGCAGAGGTAGTTTCGAGTATAGTGGGTCCGCTGCGCGACCGCCTGCATGCGCTGAGCCCGAGCAGTTACTGTGCCCTTTGTGCCAAGGCGTACACGGGGCCTCTCACGCCTCACACTGAGTTCACCAGCGAGATGCTCGCAGCTCTCCCTGGTATGATGGATGCTCTGACACCGCGGCAGATTGCGCTGTGCGTGCGTGGTCTGGGCGAGGTGCCTGGCGCTGGACAACGGCTCACTGACCAACTCGCTACCGAGGCAATCGCCGAGTACGTTGTGGACAACGCCGAGTTGTTTTACAGTGGGACAGACATTGCCTACCTACTGAAGGGTCTAGCGCTTCTGTACTGCACGCGCCGCGCTGTGTACAGTGTCTTTGCCAATAGGCTGCGCAAGCGTCCCGTGATAGCGACGTTGGACCGGGCGAGCATTAGTCTTGCGCTGAGTGCTTTTGGCGCTGTGAAGTTTGTGGATCAGACCTTGTTCGACCGCTTTGCAGACGTGTACACTCGCTACGCCAGCACGCTCGCAGCACCGGACTTGCTACTCGCTCTGAAGGCTTTCAGTCGCGTGATGTTGCTGCATCGCGGGCTCTACGTGAACCTCGGCAATCAAGTGGCGCTTCGGGTGAGAGAGTTTCCGCTGGAGTCGCAGTGCGAACTGCTGGCGGCGTACGCTGCGGTGGAGGTGCCCCACACGAAAATGGCCGCGGCTCTTACTCAGTGCCTTGCAGAAGGCGTAGAGGCGCTCGGAGACGCGAACAAGGCAGTTGACGTGCTGACCTCCTTGTGGTTCATGCAGTACGCGATCGAGGACGACCC
The DNA here is from genome assembly GCA_030849805.1 of Sergeia podlipaevii. Taxonomy (NCBI): domain Eukaryota; phylum Euglenozoa; class Kinetoplastea; order Trypanosomatida; family Trypanosomatidae; genus Sergeia; species Sergeia podlipaevii. Next base: position 107,432 of record JASANZ010002249.1, read on the forward strand.
CAATGTCAATGTGCTGCTCGACCGTATCGTGGGCTGCGCCGCGGATCTAAGTGGCGAAAGCATACTCAAGCTGTGCTCTATCCTGGCCGATTCGCAGTTCGATCGCGACACCTGCGCAAAACTCGCGTTTGCAGTTGCGGATGAGGCGCTGCGGTTGCACGAGTTGAGAGAGCTTAGCGCCGAGGCAGGTCGCGCGGTGCTCGATACACTTGGACGCTCGCAGCTGCATCACCCTCGCGCTAGGGCTGATCTCTCTGCTCTTGGCAAGACAGTCAGCAAGGAGACCGTCATGCTGTCCGACGAGGAACAGGCGCTGCTGGATCAGCTGCTGCTGAGGTGAAGTAGGGGAGAAATGCGTGGGTGTGCTGATGTGTTTTGTCTTGTTGTTTATATACGCTGGTGCGCGCTTTTGTTTGTGCTTCACAGATTACCAAAAAATAATAATAATGGAAAAAAAACCGCGAGGGTTTCCCTTGTTGTCTAAAGCGAAAGGTGTAGACGGCCAACTGGACCAAGCGGGCATACAACAGTAG